>JAJAGP010001218.1:78833-217730 GCA_025084515.1 Ancistrus triradiatus | reverse complement strand
TTTAAAGCTTGGGAAATCTTTTTTTTATCCAAATCCGGCTTTAAACTTCTCCACAACAGCATTTCGGACCTGCCTGGTGTGTTCTTTGGTCTTCATGATGCTCTCTGTGCTTTAAACAGAACTCTGAGACTATCACAAAGCATGTGCATTTATACGGAGGGTCACTGTACCTTACCAGTCGTGTGCTCGCTTGCTTGTTAAGTCACATTTAGACTACAGACCGTTCTAACTGTTTAGAGACATTAGAGACAGGATCAGACTGGAATCAGACTTGAGCTTTAAGACTTGAAAAGACTCAAGAGCCTCCACAAACCCATTTTCTAACATAATGTTGTACAAGTGGTAATATAATATTGAATCACATAAATTAACATTTTGTATTGCTTGCATGGTGCTTTATCACTGTAGCATGAGGGAGATGAGCTGCTCGGCTTCGTTTATCCATAACCTAACAACAGCTTAAATGTAAATGTAAATGCAGCCAATCCTGAGAAACTTTGTTGGGTGCCAGTGTTGAAGTTCGTGCGGGCCAGAAACATGCTGCCAAGAATAATCCTTTCTGAAAATCACAGAGTGCGTTTACATAGTTTACATAGTAATTAGCTAGTTAGTTAACTGAGTTAATATAAACACTAATGTGAACAGATCTTAATCCCATATCATTATATTGTTGATATTTCTATCTTGTCAAAAAATCGGCTCAGTAGCTCTGACAATAACTGGCTATGAATACTTACTTTGTTAGGCTGTTTAGTTTCAGTTTGGCTCATAGCGCAACTAAAGCCAACCCCATTTGGCATTTACTTGAACAGGACTTGAAGTGTAGGACTCGGGACTTGACTTGAGACCTGCATGTTACTTGTGACTTGTTACCACCTCTACTCATTAGTACCAAGCTGTAAATGGTGTTTGTAAGTGTATGGACCTGTCCTATTGTAGGTAGTACTCCTCCTTTGTTTGTCCGCCCACTACCTATATATTCTCTCTAATGCATAAAAAGACTGTGACTATGGTAATGTCTGGTTCATTTCTGAGCGACCAGTTTCACAGAACGTGATGCGGTCAGTAAATGGCGCATTCCTGTATCCTTCTGCAGACAGAGAGCCTCGTTTTCATATATGCCCACTGTGTGATGACTTTTTGACAAAGAGCCGTCTCATTTTAGGATTTCAGCCAGCGCTGCCTTAAAGATGTGACGTTTGTGGAAGGAAAGATCAAGCTTCGGCAAAGCAGATGATCCGGTAATAAAAGTGACAACAGAAAAACAACGATACAGCAAAATAAATGACAGCCTGTCTAAAATGTTACCATCTTTGACCCCCTTGTTCTGTATCCCAGCTGGATACCCTGTAGGGGCCTGAAGGTCGTCACTCGCTGTTCTGCTCCTTTTAAACCTTGATGAGCAAAGACAGACAATCTATGACACTGGGCACTCGAGGGCAAATTTGTACACGCGCTCACAAACCCTGAACCGATATGTCAGGGCTGCGTGCGTCACTGCGCTTCCACCGGCGGCCCTCAACGCCATCAGTCTGCATTATGATGGTTTGTTAAATGAGCTGCCGATTGATAGTTCCGATCACACCGCCGTTCTGATCCGACAGCTTAAGTCTGGAAGAGCTGATGACTCATCGGCTGCTGTTGCCCCCTGTTGCGAACGAGGAAGGAGACATCTTTCCTGCCTATTAACATCCACCACGGGTCTTTATGCAGATTTTAACATTTGCCGTTTCCCATGGGTGCAAATGTGAGGGCCTTTAGAAAGCAGATATTACACGTTAGAACTCAGCTCGTGAAGCTCCAGCTCGCATGCACCCTTACTCATCCCTCCTTCTTCAGATATACAGATTCCATCTTTAATTAACATGGAAAATAGCTTTACCAAACACACACACACACATCATTTCTCACTATCTTTGTGGGGACCACCCATTGACATAATGATTACTGTAGGTAATGAAGCCTTGTCACGCTCGCTGGCCACCACGCCAGCGTCACCTGCGCACGTCACATCACACGCACCTGTTCCTCATTTCATCATCACACCCACACTCTATTTAATCCGCACTCACCTCACTCTCACCGCGGATTATTGATGTCGGTTTTGGTCGTCCTATGCGCCGTTCCCCCCGCGTCTCGCTTCCCAAAGTGCACTCCGTCCTGCCGGTCCTCGTCATGCCGTCCGCGCCGCCCTCACCTCCCCAGTTTGGCACATTAGTTCACTTTTCCTCGTTTGTGTTTTTTGTTTTCATACCCGTTTACGCCTCTCTTATTTTCGTTGATACACCCGTTTTTCATCTCCGCCTGTTCCTTTTCGCTGGTCTGCCTTAGTTTGTTTTGTTTGTTTACTAAACCACTCCTTTGCTTTGAACCTGCGTTCGTCTCCTGCTCCCATTCGTCTCACGCCGTTACAGAATAATCGCCTACACACAATGGAGACGGCAGTGTTCTTTTGGTTTATTCGTTCGTTTCCTCTCGGGCTTTTCTATGGCGACCCTGCCCTCCTGCTGGCCCATTGTGGTACATGCAGGGCTTATTTTGATTTCCCCAATTTGATTCGGAAGCACGAAAGGGTATCCTTTTTGTTCCTTCACCTTGGGCGTGGAAGCCCTGGTTTGGGCCACCCACATGTGCCCGGTGCTCCGGTGGGTACCATACACTATTTCTGGAGGAGTGGAGTTCGCTGTTTGGCTCCCCATGGGACTCCCCCCCGGCATCGACCTGTGGGTTCCAGCCCTGCAGAACCCTTTCGCCCTGTCCGGTCTGCACGGGCTGGTGAAGGCTGGATCCCAGCTTTACCACAGCCGTAACCGCCTAACCATGGCAAACCCTAGCAACTTCTGCAGACATCTTCTTTTTAGTCGCTCTTTGTTTTTTTGCCCTACCCTTCAGTCCTAGCGTTCGTGTTTTCCAACACCCTCAGAACCCCTGGTTTCTCGATGGTGGTACCGCTCGATCGCTTCCTCGCACCGCAAGAACAACCGACACCTCCGGACACGCCCGCAACTGCGTTCGTTGGGACACGACGTCGCATCACCTCACACTCGTGCCCACGTCCCTCCCCCGCGTCATCGTCATTTCGGTGGCATTATCTGCCCCAAGGACTCTGCAGTTTCCGGTAGCTTGCCCCAAGACGTCTCAGTTCCGGTGGCTCCTCCAAGGTGTCTGAAGTTCGGTGGCTGCCCTCCAGGGTGGGTCTGCATTCCGGTGGCTGCCTCCAGGGTTTCTGCAGTTCCGTGGCTGTCCTCCAGGGTGTCTCCTTCCTGTGGCTGCCCTCCAGGGTGTCCCTGCATTTCCTGGGGCTGCCTCCAGGGTGGTCTGCTGTTCCGTGGCTGCCCCATGGCACCAAAGCCTTTCACAGGCTCCTCCACACCCAGAATCCTTCCCAAAGGCCCCACGTCGTCAAGTCAAGGGTCCTTCCCATGCCACGTCGCTCAGAGGCCTCCCAAAGGCCCACGTCTCGTCAAGGCCTCCCAAAGGCCACTCTCGTCAGAGGCCTTCCCAAAGGCCCAACGTCTCGTCAGAGCCCTTCGCAAAGGCCCACTTCTAGTCAGAGGCCTTTCCCAACTGCCCACTTCCTCGTCAGAGGCCGTCCAAGGCCCACGTCCGTCGAGGCCTTCCCAAAGGCCCACGTCTACGTCAGAGGGCCTTCCCAAGGCCCCCACGTCTCGTCAAGGCCTCCCAAAGTCCCACGTCTCTTCAGGGCCTGCCCAAAGCCACGTCTCGTCAAGGCCTTCCCAAGCTCCATCCTCCGCAGAGCCTTCCCAAAGCGCCATCCTCCTCAGAGCTTCCAAAGGCCCATCCTCCTCAAGGCCTCCCAAAGGCTCCATCCTCCTCAGAGGCCTTTCCCAAATGCTCCATCCTCCTCTAGTCCTTCCCAAAGTCTCCATCCTCCTCAAGCCTCTCCCAAGCTCCATCCTCCTCAGAGCCTTTTCCAAAGGCTGCCATCCTCACCAGAGCCTTTCTAAAGCTCATCCTCGTCAGAAGCCTTCCAAAGGCCCTATCTCGTCAAGGCCGCCCCAAGGCACTGCCTCCACAGAGACCCGTCTGAGCAGTCTCCTACTCCTCCTCCGCGGAGACCCCGTCTGAGGCCTTACCAATGGCCGCAACCCCCAAGAAAACCGTTTCGAGATTGTCTCCTCCCCCGTCCATGAGAACCCAATCGTCGCGCTCTGCTCTCCAGCAGCCTGGCCCGGTCGCCTCTGCCCTCAGCATCACGACTCAACGACTCTGCTTGGCAAGCCTCAACGGTCGCCACACTCTGCTCCAGCCTCACGTCCGTCCACACTCTGCTCGGCACCTCAACGTCTCCACGACTCTGCTCGCAGCCTCACGTCCGTCCCACTCTTCTGCTCGGCAGCCTCAACGTCGTCGCACGGGACTCGGCTTGGCATCCTCACTCGTCCCGACTCTGCTTGGCAGCCTCACGTCGTCCCTACTCTGCTCGGCATCCTCATCACGGTCGTCCACGACTCTGCTCGCACCTCAGTCGTCGACTCCGCTCGTTCCCACGACCTCCAGTCCTCCCTCAGCTGTCCAAGCAAAACGTCGCCTCGCCTCGTGTCAACAACGTCGCCTCGCCTCTGCTGTCAGCAACTCCGGCCTCGCTCTCCTTTCAGCTCACGCCGCCTCGCCTCTGCTGTCAAGCAACGCCGCCTCGCCTCTGCTGCCAAGCAACGCCGCCTTCGCCTCTGCTGCCAGCGACGGCCGCCTCCCGCTGCTGTCAACAACGCCGCTCGCCGCTGCTGTCAAGCACGCCGCCCTCCCGCTGCTGTCAAGTCATCGCGCCCATCGCCGCGTCTAGTCAGCATAGCCCGCCTCGCCGCGGCTTCCAAGCAGCAGCCGCCTCGCCGCTGTCTGGTCAAGCATCGCCGCCTCGCCGCTGCTGTCAAGCATCGCCGCCTCGCCGCTGCCTGTCAAGGCATCGCCGCGCTCGTCCGCTGCTTGTCAAGCATCGCCGCCGCCCTCGCCGCTTGCTGTCAAATCGCCCTCCTATCGCCGCTGCTGCAAGCATCTGCCGCCTCGCCGCTGCTGTCAGCCTCGCCGCCTCCGCCTCTTCTTGTCCCCATCATCGCCGCCGAGGTCGCCGCTGCTGTAAGCATCGCCGCCTCCGCCGCTCTGTCAAGCATCGCCGGCCTCGCCGCTTGCCTGTCAAGCAAGCGCCGCCTCGGCCGCTGCTGTCAATCGTCGCCGCCACTCGCCTCTGCTTTTCAAGCGTCCGCCGCCTCGCCGCTGCTGTCACTCGTCGCCGCCTCGCCGCTGCTGTCAAGCGCGCCGCGCCGGATCGCCGACTCTGCCGTCAAGCGTCCCGCCTCGCCGACGCTCCGTCAAGCGGTCTCCGTCCCCGGTCGCCGACTCTGGCCTTCGGAAGCGTCTCCGCCTCGCCGCTGCTGTCAACATCGCCGCCAATCGCCAGCGGCTGCAAGCGTCGCCGCCTCGCCAGACTTGCGTCGGCGGTCGCCCGCCTCGCCGACCTTATCCCTCGTCGGCTCCAGCGGGCCTCCCTCCGCTCTCCAGCGTCGCTCATCGGTGCCTCCACGCGCCGACCAGCCCGACTGTTGGCGTCCCCTCCTGGGGTCCGCCCGACGAGGAGACCCCCCGAGGCAGGACTGCGGCCAGGGGGCTCTTTCTGGAGTCCTAGCTCCGTCTCGGACTCCTTGGGGGGGGGCTCTGTCACGCTCGCTGGCCACCACGCCAGCGTCACCTGCGCACGTCACATCACACGCACCTGTTCCTCATTTCATCATCACACCCACACTCTATTTAAACCGCATTCACCTCACCGTCACCGCGGATTATTGATGTCGGTTGCGTCCCTACACGCCGTTCCCCGTCTCGCTTCCCAAACGCACGCCGTCCGGTCTCGTCCATGCTCGTCCGCGTCCCTCACATCCCCAGGTTTGGCACGTTAGGTTCACTTCCTCGTTTTGTGTTTTGTTTCATACCCGTTTTTACAGCCTCGGCTTAGTTTTCGTTATACACCCGTTTTCAGTCCTCGCCTGTTCCTTTCGCTGTGTCTGCCTTAGTTTGTTTGTTTGTTAATAAACCACTCCTTTGCTTTTGAACCTGCGTTCGTCTCCTGCTTCCCATTCGGCTCACGCCGTTACAAGCCTACACCGGCCCCAAACCTTAACCTCCATCATCCCCATCTTTTCCACTTATCCATTTCAGGGTTGCAGTGGCAGCAGGGCAAGCAAAAAAGCCCAGGTATCTCTGTGACTTCTACCAGCCCCTCCTGGGAGATCCCCAGGAGGCATTATTATGTGTGGATTCCTTCTGATCACATGTAACACTGAAATGGCACCAGCAATTCATTTTTCTAGTAAGGCAAAAAGCCCACTCACTGACCCATCCTCTGCTGTGAAGAGTTTAGTAACTATTGTCTTGGTAATGACATACCGACTCCCCACATCCACAGACATGTTGCCTCAATTTCTACTAATAAAGACGTGTTTGTGATTTCTACTAATAATTAGTGTGTACTACGTGTACTATGCAGTAAAGTTAGAGAGGACAAAGCAAATACATGTATGTGTATGTGCAAAACAATTTTTAAGTGTAAAAAAAGCCCACACAGTTACATAACAGTTGGCTAATAGCCCCCTGTTGGTGCAGGAGGAGGAAAGGGCATGTCCTTAGAATTGAGAAAAGTCAGTTAACATTTAATGTTTTAGTTGTTAGGAATGTCGAGTAACAAGACTGTAGTGGTCTGTAACTTCTCAGATGTTTGATACAGGATATTTATGCTAGCTTTGTGGTTAACAAACTGTTTTATACCACATATACTATTTAGTATTGTTAATCTATTATTAAATTAATGGAATTACATTTTATTACATCTGATTGTATTTATTAACAGTTTGCTGTACTGTACTTTTGAGTTTATCTGCATCATTTACTGTTTACTGTCTCACTATGATTTTTATTTGTTGATTTCGTTACATTTTTGTCAATGATGGTCAATTACAAGAACTTAGACGCACAATTTAGTTTTTTTCAGTATGTCAAAGAGCTGAGTTCTGACCTGTTAAGATGTTAAGAAGACATAGCCCTAGAGCCACGTTTTAAAATCTGAAACACCGATACTTTCCTGTTCTGGAAATCCTCTGGTGTATCCAGCGGTCTGTCTGTGGTAAATATGACGTCCAGGCTTTCATTTGCTGCAAGGTTAAGAAATTGTATTGCACACAGCTATTCTCTAAGTGCTTTCTAACTGCCCAGCTATATCAGATGTTCTTCTGAATCAGAAAATTGTGTGGGTCCTTTTTTTCCTTTTCTTTTTCAATTATCTTTAAGTGCTTTTCTCTCTGGGAATGGACTGTCAACACCAGGCAGTACCATCTCACGTGACCTGGTTTCATTCATTTCAGAAGATTGTATGTAATCAAGTATTAAGGCATTGTAATATTGGGCACTCGTTGTCCATTTTACATAAGCACTTTGTAGTTCTACAATTACAGACTGTAGTTTGTCTGTTTCTATACATCCTTTGTTCGTCCCCTTTACTCTGTTCTCTAATGGTCAGGACCCTCACAGGACCAGCACTATTGGGGTCAGGTCCTATTTGGGTGGTGGATCGTTTTCAGCCGTTTCACTGCTGGACTGAAATTAGCCCACCAACCAAAAATGTCCAGCCACCAGCATCCTGTGAGCACTGATAAAGGATTAGAGGATGATTAACAAACTGCAACAACAGATGAACCACTGTCTCTGACTTTACATCCACAAGGTGGAGCAATAAGGTAGATGTGTCTAATAGAGTCACAGTGAGTGAACACAGTGTTTAAAAACTCCAGCAGCACTGCTGTGTCTGATCTACTTGTACCTCAGTGCAGTGCTGAGAATGATCCACCGCCCAAATAGTACCTGATCTGTGCTGGTCCTGTGGGGGTGCTGACCATTAGAGAATAGAGTAAAGAAGATGAACAGAGTGTGTAGAGAAACAGATGGACTACAGTCTGTATTTGTAGAACTACAAAGTGCTTCTATATGGTAAGTGGAGCTGATCAAATGGACAATGAGTGTAAAAAAAAAAAAAGGTATTATGTTGCTGAATCACAAAGCATACACTTACCAAGGATTGCCATAAACCTGAAATTCAAATATTTTCAGAATTGCAATGTTTTGTGACCTCTCTCTCTCTCTCTCTCTCTCTCTCTCTCTCAGTGCTGTTCAACTTGATTCCTGTGGGTCTGCGAATAGTAGCCATCCAGAGCACTAACACAGGCCTGTACGTCGCCATGAACAGTGAGGGCTACCTATATACTTCGGTATGTGATGAATGAACACTTCCACAAACAGCCATCATCTGACAAACTTAATATTAGTTTAATATTCCCCTTAACCTTTTGCAGAATAGCGCTTCATTGCAGACGTGATTACGATACATTAAATGGGCTTTTAACCTTTTAGATTCATCCCGTGCTTTCCAAAAGGTTTGCGTGCACTCAGGCAGCCTGCCTTTTAATGATGTTTAAATCTACATCGCCGTCCACAGTCTACATCGCTGTAACTGTTACTGTGCATTAGTGTGAATTTTTAATTGACTATTCAGTCCATTGTCTGTACGCCTAATGAAACTCAGGGTAGTTTGGAGAGTTGCGTCCACTCAATTACACCACTCACCTGAGACTGATGGACTGAGACCAGATCTCGGTTTCAGCCCACAGCCTCTTAGTTGTTATGTATTGGAGGTTTTAGTGCACGTCCAGGTACGTCCTGTGCATTTCGTTTTGGATTAAACACAGAAGCCGATGAAGGGCAGGCACTCACATCTCAAGTTGAAATAGATACAAGAATTCACAGAATTAGTATATATAAAAATCGTTATAAATCTTTGAAAGAATCGCTACTTGTTGTACTGGATGAAATCAAAGTATCTGGTTACAGTTTTATGTTTAAACTTTGGCTTACAACATTCAGAGAACAAAATAAAGGCAACAGCAGTGTTGTAGTACTCAAGTCCCGTCTCGAGACCACGAACGAACGTCTCGGTCTCGTCTCGACCTCATCCAGACTGTCTTGTCTCGTTCTCGGGGGAAAGGTCTTTCCACGCAGAGTCCAATTTTTACAGATGAAAAAAACGCATGTATATTAAGGCCGTCCTTCACACCGAGTCCGAAACGGAGGAAGTGCGACACTGCGTAAAATGTTTAATCGGAACCGGTTCTAATTTCTAGGTTAAAATCAGGCTGACCAATCGGAGCTTGGTTGTTGGGCAGAACAGCTCATCAATAGCTTATAGAACCAGCAAAACATGGATATTAAAGAAAAGATCTGGTGGAATAGAACAGAAAGGCTGGAGAATGATGGTGATAAAGCTCACAGGGACTGGATGGAAGCGTCTGATTATTTATCTAAGTGCATTGTGATCTAATGATCACAGAAACACAAACTAGAGCTTCCTGCACTCATCTTCACTCGTGTTTTTGTTTTTTAAGTTGACATGGCGAAATCTCATCACATTAAGAGAAGGGAAATTAAAGAAAGCAAAAGTGGACAGGGAGTTTTCAGAGTGTTTAGACAAAAAATGTAGCGCACTCGGTGTGAAGAACCCACTACGTTAAAAATAACATCTGTTTTTTTATGTGAAAAAATCGAACATTGTGAAAACTGTGAGGGCAAGCCTTTAGGGTTGCCCAATTAGGGCTAGATTTAGGGCCTAGATTTTTGTTAAAAGATCTGCGTTAAAATCTTGCTATGTTAAAAATCGCATCGTTATCGTTTTGTGTGTGTCACGCTGGGTGTCGAGGAAGCAGGAGACAAACGCAGGCCACTGGTTTGTGAGGTGGTTTTATTGCCAGCAAACGGAGGGATAGGAAAGGTCGAGGTACAAGGAGTGAGACAAGGTAGGAACATCGTGAATCCGCAAGGAGAGTGAGGTGAGTGCGGTTTATATACCATGTGAGTGGAGTGGGAAAGTGGAAACAGGTGCGTGTGATAGGCAGGTGACGCGGGCCGGGCGGCCAGCGGGAGTGACAGAGCCCCCCCCCAGAGTCCGGGTCGGAGCTAGGACTCCAACGGGAAATCCCCGCGTGTGGTTCCGAGTCCGGGGGTTTTCTTGTCGGGCGAACCCCCGGAGGAGACTGACTGCAGTCGGGCGGCATCCAGCGCCGCTCCTCCCGCTCGCACCCTGCCTCGTTTGTCCTCTCCCTCCTATTGATTACCTGCACCTGTTTTTGCCTCTCTCCCCTTATTTAAACTCCGTCCCTCTCCCCATTCAGTTGCTACACGTGAAGGTTTCGTACCTGATCACCTAGCTCTGCCATATCTCTTGCCTGCTTTGTGTCAATAAAGCCTCCTACTCTACTCCACAAACCGCGTTTGTCTCCTACCTCCCGTCGGCGTAACGTGTGCAAATAAACTTTTTTTTTATCGTTATTGAATATCGACAATCCATTCACACAGAATAAATCAGTCCTTTCTCTACATGCTTAAATTAACTCTGCACTCTAATTGGCTAATGGGGAAAAACAAGTCACTGCTCTTCTCGTTCAGTATCCAATCAATCAACACTTTTTATTTTGTATAGTAGGATTGTAAGTTTGCATTAAACAAATGTTTTGTTTCTTGTATGGTGAAAAAATCTTAATCTGTTCGTGTCTCGGTCTTGACTTGGACTCTGTGTCATGGTCTTGGTCTTGACTACAATCCTAGGTAACATTTCTGAAAGTCAATTAAAATGAAAAACTAGAATAACAGGATTAGAAAGGTGATCAGTTCCCCGATTTAATCTTTCACATAGCCACCTTTTGCTCTAATTACAGCCGACAGTTTACTTGGTCTCTACCAACTTTGCTCCCTTACACTGGAGTATATTGCCCATTTTTTTCTTTCAGAATTGTTCAAGGTCATGGACAGCTCTCTTCAAGTCCATCTACAGAATTAGGTCTTGGCCACTCGGGGACATTCACTGTCACATCCCTAAGCCGCTGCATTGTTTTTTGGCCATGTGTTTAGAGCCACTGTTGTTCTGGAAAGTGAACTACATGTCCATGTTTAGCTTTCTACCAGAAGGTGTCAGGATTTCTTGAATAAAGTGGGTGTACTTGGCAGCTACAATTTTCCGTTTAATTCTGGCTGTTTGCCCAGACCAGCTCAAGAAAGACACCATTCCATCACAACATAATGTCTCCGATATCATGCTTCCCAGTAGTTCTTTTGAATGGTGTCTTTCGCTTTTCAATCCAAAAAGTTCCAGTCTTGGTCTCATCTGACCATAAACCCTGGCAATATGGCATCAGAGGAGCAAACAATTCTCTGCATGACCTTTTCAGAAAAGTCTTCTACGCCTCTCTGCCAAACAAGAAGCTTTGCATAAAGCTTATGTCATTGTTATGATATCCACAGACTCGTGCTTGGATATTGCAGTTGCTTAACACGCTAGCCCACTATTGCAGGGGCCTGGGTTCGAGTCCTCCGGCCAGGTTGGGCATCCCAAGTAGATAAAGTTAATGAGGCTGGTCAGGAATCAGCATAAGTGGCTTCTATCTAGCCCTGCTTACGCCTGCACACTGTGTCCTCCAGAGATAGGTGCCACAGACCCTGCGACCCTGAAACCAGGGTCAAAGCATTTAAAGAAACAGAAACCTTACATCATTGAAGAGCAATGTTCAGTGGTACCTCGGTTCTCGATGCATTCTTGATACAAAAATTTCTCCATTCTCGTCGTTTGATCATCCCTGGCGCATTTGCTTAAAGTTGTACGAGTCTAGCTGCGTGACTCGTTTCATTTGACACTCGATTCATGAGTCATGATTCAGTACTCAGTGATTCAGATGCACAACAGCCTTCAGTGAAGATCTCTGTTTTTGTCATGTTTTTCTTTATTTTTACATCTACAGTACTGTATTGTTAGTGCAAATAAGCCTCCATGGGTCCTAAAAAGGTTGGTTATAAGAGCCAACCGAGAGCAAAACAGGAACTGAATGCTCCAGAACACAGACTGCAGTTTGCTTGGTTCATCAATAGAGTAAGTGTTTTGCTTTTACGTTTCATTTAAAATCCATCACTCTCTAAATGACATGAGATTTTTCAAGACTTTATTATAAAATAAGCTTTGTGTTATGATTTTTCTCAACTGTAGGTTAATGCATTTATACAGGGGGATTTTCTGAGGGTCTGGAACCCATTCATTCAATTTAGATTATTTCTTATGGGAAACATTTGCTCGGTACTCATCATTTTCGGTTCTCGACGAGCCTTCTGGAACGAATTAACGATGAGAATCGAGGTACCACTCTATATGGTATAAGTAGATCCCACACAACGAAAGTTGTGCCATTTATTACAAAAGTTATACTTAATGTTACCCGACTTAAAATCTCAGGGGGGAGCTTGAGGGTAGAAAGCGTTCAGCTGACAGAAAAAGTTGCGATTGACTGGTTGATATATCTGACATACTGGTTCATTTGCACTGTGTGTGTGTGTGTGTGTGTGTGTGTGTGTGTGTGTGCGCCGTTGCTGCTTGGCTGAAGTTCATTCGCAAACCTGAGATTGCCTGTTCCAGTTTCTTTGTACGATTCAGGCCTGGAGCCACAGATGAGCTCTAACACTACAGAACTCCTTTGTCTTTAATTTTTTTGGTAGTAAATACAAGTACCAGCATCAATGCCAAGTCGTTTAGTACTAAGGCGAGGAAAGAAAAGTAGAGAGGGGATGAAAAGATGAGGGATGGAAGCGAGGCCTCTAGAGAGCAGGTGAAACAAGGTGAACTCCTTCCTCGCAGGTGGAGAAAGCAGGACGGCCTCTTCCTTTGTGGGGGTTTTCTCTCGAGTTCCCTTTTTTCTTCCGCTGTGGTTCTTTCCCTGTAGTGAAAAATGGGTCGACTTTCTTCTGCCTGGAGAATGCATGAGAAAGAGACTCTTTATAGATCCAGGTGTGTGTGTGTGTGTGTGTGTGTGTGTGTGTGTGTGTGTGTGTGTCTAATCTGTGCTCATGAAGTTTAGCAATATGTTTGTGCTCGCATTAAAAAGTGCATTTTTACAAATTTTAGTAGAAATTATATAACGTCTTATAAGCTTATAATAGAGGTCTTAATAACAATTACTATTTTTTAAATTGCAATAATTTAATGCGTGTTATCCAAGTCAAACTACCTATGAAATTCAGTATAATTGGTGTTATACAGTGCCGTGCAAAAAGTCTTAGGCCACCAGTTAGCATTGTTTTATAATGGTATAATGACCATATTGAATTATTTCTGAGTCTCTTTATTAGTATACAACCAGAAAATATAGGAAAAGCGTATGCAGGATTACAAAACTGAACAAAAAACAGAAAAAATCAGCTTCTATAGGCTACAGCTGTAAGTATTTAGTGTGACCTCCCCTTACACCTGAGCAATAGCAGCATCTGGCAGCTTCATGGGGATAAATCAGGGACCCTTCTAGATTTATGAAGAAGCTTGATCGAGAATGCTTTTTTTGGAAGGCTAGCAGCCAAGAAACCACTTTTTCAGAAGAGGAACGGGGTGAAAAAGCTAAGATATGCTAAAGCTCACAAAGATTAGAATGAAGATCAGCGGAAAAGAGAATTACGGAGTGACAAATCCAAGTTTGAAATTTTTGGGTCCAGTTTTTGAGAGCATGTTATATATGGTCATTATAGCATTGCTAAAACAACAAATCTAATAGTGGCCTAAGACTTTTGCACAGTACTGTATGCCTACACCATCACCAGTGCACCCTAGCTGCCAGATGGTGCTAATACTCATGTAAGGGGAGATCTCACTAGTACTTTCAACTGTAGTCTAAAGAATCTTTTTTAGTCTTTTATTGCTGAAATAAATGTACATGATCATTATACCAGTGCTAAAACAGCAAACCTAGTGGTGGCCTAAGACTTTTGCACAGTACTGTCAGGGGATTCCGCCTTCCGAGGCCATCTAGCTCGAGTGGCCTGGGTCTATGGTCACACAGGCAGACCGGGGGTGCCCCCGCACGTCATCTTGGAATCTGTTTCATTTAGTGTGATTACACTGAACTGTCGCTTTACAAGCTATCATTGTGGATAAATGTAGAAGTTATTGAAAGTAATGACACAGTAAAAATAAATAACAAGCATCATTTACTTCTGCTGTGTTTGTAGGCGAGCCGTGTGCTGTGGTTTTTATGGGTCTTTTATTACTTTTTTAATTAGCAGGAACTCCTAAATGATAAACATGCACATTGTTAGGGGAGGATTTGGAAAAAATGTGGGGAAACCCTCCGTATTAAAACCCCTGTTTTTGGATGTAATAAGTGTTTGCTCAAAATGTGTCTGTATTAAAATTAACATTCAGTGTGAGCTTAGCTTATATTCTAAAGGGTCAGTATATAAGGTTTAAGGACGCTGAATGCCTCCATGTTCACTTTGCATAATGGGTTGGCAGAGTTATATTTATAACATTATATATAACAAAGCGTAATGCTAGGACTGTGGTAGCCTAGTGGGTAAGGTACTGGACTATGGACCAGAAGGTCCAGGGTTCAAATCCCACCTCTGCCATGCTGCCACTGTTGGGTCCTTGAGCAAGACCCTTAACCCACAATTGCTTGGATTGTAAGACTGTACCAATTGTAAGTTGCTCTGGATAAGGGTGTCTGCTAAATGCTGTAAATGTAAATGTAGAAATATGATACAACAGCCGAAATGTAATATCCACCAGCACTCATCAAAGGGTCTCACACACTTTTTTTTTTTTTCAGACCACATGGATTGATCACAAACTTAATGGTGTGCATTAGTCAGCCATAAATGTACAGTAATTTAGGACAGAATAACGCAGGACCTGTTATGGTTGCTGCTGGTCCCACTGGAGAAAAAAGTTGGATCTGTTTAAAAGTACAATAATATTACAGGCAGGTACATTTTCTTCCAAAATATAACAACTGCTGAGCTGATATGTCAAATTTTGAGAGCAAGAATCAAACATTCATGTGAGGCAAAGAAAAATCAAAAGTACAACACAAGTCACTAGCATTAGTGTAAACTGCTGAAATAAATCAATAGAACGGGTTAAATACTCGTCTCAAGTGCCTGATTGAAACAAAGAAAAACTTGATTTGAAACGGGACTCCCCATCTTTATTATACCAAGTATTTTTAATAAAACTGTATGGTGTATGTTGTTCTATGGATGCATTTTTGGCTTCAAACAAAAGTATCGGTCGTTCAATCGCTCAATCACGTGTTTTCAGTGGTATCGCTGATATATTTAAATATTGTTTGCACGCAGTTTCCTTGTGAAAACAGCCTTTATATTTACATTACAGTAGCAAATCTGTTTGACAGAGCGTACTGTTATCATTAAATGGTGAATACCTGTATAGATGTGATCCTACGTAGTGTCTCACCTTCTTGGAAACTCACAGCTAAAAAAAGCTAGGAAGATAGCGAAACAAGATGAAATAGCTTCACACAAATAAAGAACTCCACAAAGAACAAGAAGATTTTTATTCTTGAAGGCAGAACTGCAGCATCACCAGGGAGCAGGTAACCCTCTGACCATGGAAAGCAGTTTTGTAGATGTGTGTTTGGATCACAGTGAGGAAGATTCCCTGACCTTCCTTGAGGAAAATTCAATAAAGTTACATCTGCTGGACTGGCAAAAAGCCAAAGTTAATTGCCAATAAAGACTGTGTACTGTAAAGCCCCTATAAAAGGCTGTATTGATTAACATTGGTGTGGATTGCAAGTGGTGCTAAACAGTTCAGGTACTACATCGTAAACACAGCTTTTAAGGTTAGAGTTAAGATTTTTGAGTGAAGTTATTTAGTGATATGATAGTAATGAACTGTGGTAATAAATCGTCATATTTGGTGTGGAGCTCAATGGGGACCCCAATAGTTCAGAAAAACAGTTATTATGAATGTGTGTGTGTGAGAGAATGAACACATTCACTCTAATATTCTGACCCACAAGTAATTTATTTCTGTAGCGCTTTTTATGATGGAGCATTGTCTCAAAGCAGATTTACAATTTTAGAGTTTCTTCTAATATCTAGGGCCAATCCCAAACTAAGCAAGCCTAGAGCGACAATGGCAAGGAAAAAACTCCCTAAATGTTATAAGGAAGAAACCATGGGAGGACATGGACTCAAAAAGAAATCAAACATGCTTGGATGCCCTAGATATGTGAGAACTGTGGTAGCCTAGTGGTTAAGGTACTGGACTATGGCCACTGTTGGGTCCTTGAGCAAGACCCACAATTGCTTGGATTGTAAGACTGTACCAATTGTAAGTCGCTCTGGATAAGGGCATCTGCTGAATACTGTAAATGTAAGAATGAACTAATTAATCTAGTCAAAGTCTGTGTTAGTAGCTCAAAAAAACAGAAACTAAGTAAATATTGTCAGCTAAACAAAATATTTAATAAAATAACATAAAAATCATATGCAGATAAGGCATATAAGGCAAATAAGGCATTATTTAGTCCGATACAGAGTGTTTAGCCCAGCAGACAGTCCCAGCCAAAGGCCAAGGCCTGACCCCAGTGACCCGAGCCAAGTCTAACCAAAAGCCTGAAATCAATGTTTTTAGCCTAGACTTCAAAATTTGGAAAGTGTCTGAATCTAAAACGAAAGTGGGAAATTTATTCCATAGCTGGGGGCCATGTATGAGAAACTCTTTCCCCCTGCTGTGACTTTTTTAATTCTATGAACTAAACCAAGTCCTGCACTTTCTGAACGAAGTAGACGAGCTGGATTTGTAGGACTGCAGTACACCAAACCCTCTCTACAGTCTTTTTATAATTTTCTACATTTAATATTGATATTGAAGTCATGTTTTATACTTCAGATTTTTCAAAGTAGCTACCTTTTGCTTTGATGACAGCTTTGCACACTCTTGGCATTCTCTCAATGAGCTTTACAAGGTCATCACCTGGAAAGGGTTTCAGTTAACAGGTGGGCACTGTCGAGAGCTAACCTGAGGCTTCCATGCCTTCTCAATGTGTTTGCGACCATCAGCTTTGTTGGGCAGAGGTCTGGCTGAAACAGAATCTAAAGTATAAAACTTATTCTGGTTTGTTTAACACTTTTGTTTACTACATGATTAGATAAAAGTTCCCTCATAGGTTTGATGTCTTCAATATTAACATACAATGTAGAAAACATTAACACTGAGTGAGAAGGTGTGTCCAAACTTTTGACTGGTACTGTATGTGACTCATACTGCCGACTGGGTGCCATTTGCTTGTTGTAATTCTTAAAAATTTAATTATTTTCTATAGTTTTTCAACACTGAACCAAACAGCACACATCTTTAACTATTCATGATGAGCATTGGTCAATCTCAGGCAACTTTATTTTATTTTTACATGGTTTCTCCTATTTATTGTAACTCCTAAAAAGAGTAACCACATGGCACCCATACTAATAGCATTAGGACACTGAACACATTATAATGATTTACCAAAAATGTGTATTTTTACAATAAACAAACATCTAAAAATAATTTTGTTAACAGGATAGTAAGTTGAGATTGAGCTTCTCAGTCATGGTTATAAGATCATCAAATAGACAGAAAAAACTAAGAGATCTTTAGATCTTCTCATGACCTTCAGAAGATCCAGATGATGCAACTTCCTACTGATCATGTGACTTGTGTCTCTAATTTTCAGAAGTGGGAATATGTTAGGGTAGCATTACTGAGTGAAAACCTGGGGGCATGACTAATATATGTATTTTAAAGTAAAATATTATGGATTTCTTATGAGGAAACACATTTAAGGCATAGATGGGGACAGGGACAGCTAACAAATACTGTTTTTCAGTGTTATAGATCATTTTTATTCATCTTTTTAAATTGTATACCTTACATTTCCAGTCGCATCACTGCGCAGGACACGTAGCATAATATTATAATATTAAAAGGTTTCTTACAGGTAATTGTTTTCATTATATATACACGTGTAATGTCCTGGGGATGGAAATGGCACCTATTCGGTGGAATGGCTCCTGTTCCACTTCTGTGTATATTTTGGTGAATATATAGGGAAGCTCGGTGTCACTGCTGGGAGTTGCAGGCTGGAGTTACCTGTAAGGGGCTTCTGGAAATTGCTTTTGATAAAAATAGTGTGCAGTCCCTGTAACCTGACCCATTTTTATTAACTTTGCTCTTGAGTAGAAGTCCTCCTGGACCGGCAACACAGAGAGAAAGAAGAGGCAAGGTGAAAGGGAAACACACACACCAATCATGTCATTAATATAGAGTGTGAGTCCATTGCATAGCATCACAAACTCTCCCATTTATTCACACCTGCGGTGATTTTGGTTAATCAGTACATCTGTGTTTTAGTTTTTGGAAGGTGGGCAAAAGCCACGCAGACACTGGCAGTACATACCAAACTCCATACGGACAGTAACTCGAGCTGAACCGCTAAAACTGTTTAACACCAGAAACCAACTCAGCACTGCAAGCATTAAATACCTTCTAAGTGCTATGTGTAACTACGCAAATTATTCGTTTAGAAGCATTCAAGTTAAATCAGGGCTAACATTCATAACACATTAATAGGCTCCTGTTTATCTGGATGCAAATTTCCATATCAGGAGAGAGAGAACCTGACAGATCTGGGCCAGAATGGGTCTAGACAGTTCAGCTTTCCTCATGACAAAAGAACGATCGTCTGAGCTCTAATGCAGCCAAGACAGTAAGAAATTGGGACGAGACTGACTGTTAATCCCATGTTATGTTTATGTAAAAAAAATCAGAAACATTCAAAAGGATTTACTTTAAACTTTTCAGCAGAGTTTAATCTTGCTTTTTAATGTCGTCGTTAATTTGTTCTTGCCGAGAACCACAACGAGTACCGAGCAAAAGTTTCTCATGAGGAATAATGTAACTTGAATTAATCAGCTCCAGACCCCCAGAAAATCCCCCCTGTATATAAGGCATTATGATGGGGATATGTTCAACAAATCCATCATAAGTTAGATATATCATGAACTGATGAGTTTAAAGTGTGTTTTGTATAGTGGTCTATACTGTATAATAGTGGAGATATGCAAAGGAAACCATCATAAATAATGGTAAATAAATATTTAAAACACTTACAGTGGAACAAAAAAGTATTTAGTCAGTCACTGATTGTGCAAGTTCTCCTACTTAAAAAGATGAGAGAGGTCTGTAATTTTCATCATAGCTACACTTCAACTATGAGAGACAAAATGAGGGGAAAAAAATTCAAGAAATCACATTGTAGGATTTTTAAAGAATTTAATTGTAAATCATGGTGGAAAATAAGTATTTGGTCAATAACAAAAGTTCAACTCAATACTTGTAACATGACCTTTGTTGGCACGGACAGAAGTCAAACGTTTCCTGTAAGTCTTCACCAGGTTGGCACACACTGTAGCTGGTATTTTGGCCCATTCCTCCATGCAGATCTCCTCTAGAGCAGTGATGTTTTGGGACAACACGGACTTTCAACTCCCTCCACACATTTTCTATGGGGCTGAGGTCTGGAGACTGGCTAGGCCACTCCAGGACCTTGAAATGCTTTTTACGGAGCCACTCCTTCGTTGCCCCGAGCAGGTGTTTGGGATCATTGTCATGCTGGAGGCCCCAGCCACGTTCCATCTTCAATGCTGTCACTGAGGGAAGGAGGTTTTGGCTTAAAATCTCACGATACATGGCCCCGTTCATTCTTCCCTTAACACGGATCAGTCGTCCTGTCCCCTCTCTGCATAAAACATCCCCAAAGCATGATGTTTCCACCCCCATGCTTCACAGTAGGTATGGTGTTCTTGGGATGCAACTGAGCATTCTTCTTCCTCCAAAACACAGCGAGTTGAGTTTTTAACCAAAAAGTTATATTTTTGGTTTTTCATCTGACCACATGATATTCTCCCAATCCTCTTCTGGATCATCCATATGCTCTCTGGCAAACTTCAGACAGGCCTGGACATGTACTGGCTTAAGCAGGGGGGCACGCCTGGCACTGTAGGATCTGAGTCCCTCTCGGCGTAGTGTTACTGATGGTAGCCTTTGTTACTTTGGTCCCAGCTCTCTGCAGGTCATTCAATCAGCTACAATTTTTCACAATTTTCTTCCTGGTGGTCCTTCGACAGCTCTTTGGTCTTGGCCATGGTTGAGTTTGGAGTCTGACTGTTTGAAGCTGTGGACAGGTGTCTTTTATACAGATAACGAGGTCAAACAGATGCCATTAATACAGGTAACGAGTGGAGGACAGGAGAGCTTCTTAAAGAAGTTGTTACAGGTCTGTGAGAGCCAAAAATCTTGCTTGTTTGTGGGTGACCAAATACTTATTTTCCACCATGATTTACAATTAAATTCTTTAAAAATCCTACAATGTGATTTACTGGATTTTTTATCATTTTGTCTCTCATAGTTGAAGTGTACCCATGATTACAGACCTCTCTCATCAAGAACTTGTACAATCAGTGGCTGACTAAATAATTTTTTGCCCCACTGTACATTAACTTACAGTTGGCCAACCGTTGTATGTGTAATTGTTCCCTCCCTGTTTTTTTTATCCCAGAGGAGGATGACTTTCAGGTTACTTATACTCTGTGGGTTCCGTAGAGGACAGTGGAGAAAGGTGGAGTGATCAGCTACAGCAGTTTGTAGAAAAGTTCCATTACGTCTAATAAATACAATTACCTGTATGTGAAGCAGCAGCGAGTGTGCTAAATCCTGCCGCGCATATGCTCCTACATCTGCTCCGGAGATGGCCGCAGATGCATTGACGGGTGCAAAAATTGTAATTAGGATTTTATCACTGGAAAATTTCAGCGGCACTGAAAAGTGTGGGCAGTCGTTTGTGTTTGGAGTCACTTATCCGTGAGTGATCGATTTCGCAGCCGTAAGAATGCAAGAACTCCAGGGACGGTTATGAATAATGCTAAACTTTGAAATATGGATTGGAGTGGGAGTGTGGTTATTGCGGTTTGAGCACGAGAGGCTGCTCGAGTCCCACCTCTGATCCTCTAAATGAGTGTTCAAAGTCAAGTTAAGGTTCTACTGTCGTTACTCAGGGCGTCTTACAGTTGAGGTTTAAGGGCTCTGCGGTGGAAGCTTGGTGGAGCTGTTAATGAAACTCTCAACCTCCTGATTGGTAGTCCAGAGCCTTAAGCAGTGAGCAAACCAATCCCATTTTGGTGCTCCACATTCAGGTAAAACTATCAATCATGAGAATCTGCCAACAGCGTAATTGCAAACTCATTCTCATTCATTCGGTTATTCTCTCTCTCTCTCTCTCTCTCTCTCTCTCTCTCTCTCTCTCTCTCTCTCTCTCTCTCTCCCCCTCTGTCTCTCCCCCTCTGTCTCTCTCTCTAGCTTATTTAGATGCAGACACCGGTGCTTTCAAGATAGTAATCAGCTTAGGTCACATGACCAGGCTGAGGGATGACTTAAGGAGAGTGAAAATTCCCATCCTATGCTGCATTATCTCTGCAAATGGGATGCAACCTGGAAACAGCATTAGTCACATTCAAACGTTTTGTGTGCATGTGGCCCACCACACACACACACACACACACACACACACACACACACACACACACACACACAGAGCCCCATATGAATTGGTTACTGTGCCTTTTCGTTCTGATGATTCAGTATTTAGCTGTGTGAGTAATGTGTGCTGCTGGAGCCCGGTCCCTGAGCGGCTGGCCATTTAAGCGCTGTAATGTGGTTTGTAGTGCTGGGTGTACTGGTCGAATGCAGCGGTGACATTGGGGAGTCGAACCGGGGACTGCCTGCTTGTCAGTAATCACAGGGAAGCGGTGTGTAGATGCAGTTTTGTGAATGTAAGTCATCTCAAGGAGATAAAGGTTTAAGGAGATGGATCATGTCATTGTGGTGATCCGAGTTCCTCCTGGGGTTTTGTCAAAATCTTGTTCGTGGTAATAATCCACGTGCTGGAGATGCTGTAACTTGCAAGATGCATGACACGAAGGATTACACTGAAGAGATGTGTCCGAGTTCCACTTACCATATAGAAGCACTTTGTAGTTCTACAATTAGACTGTAGTCCGTCTGTTTCTCTCCATACTTTTTGTCCTTTTTACTCTGTTCTCTAATGGTCAGGACCCTCACAGGACCAGCACTATTTGGGTCAGGTACTATTTGGGCACAATGATGTGATGGTGGTGTGTTAGTGTGTGTTGTGCTGGTATGACTGGATCAGACTCAGAGATCTGTGTTGTACAGTTTATATTCGTCATCCTCTAATCCTTCATCAGTGCTCACAGGATGCTGGTGGCTGGACATTTTTGGTTGGTGGACTATATGGAAACAGATGGACTACAGTCTGTAATTGTAGAACTCCAAAGTGCTTCTATATGGTAAATGGAGCTGATCAAATGGACAATGAGTGTAGAAACACTGTACCTAATAAAGTGATCGGTGATTGTATCTAGCTAAGCTTGTAACTGCACCACATTTTGTGATCTGTGTTGCTGGTGACCTTCTGTTTTAAAATAACACTCTATTTCTCTCGGCCAGTGTTCTCCTTTTTATCTTATCTCTTTTTCTCCCCCCTTGTTTCTCTCTATTATATGCTCTGTTCACAAACATATACACACAACAACTATACTTCTTTTACCTCATACATTGTGGGCGGGGGAGATGGGGGGAGGAGTAACCTGCACTCTTGTTCTCTTTGGAAAATCCCCAAACTCCCTGTAGGTTCTGTAGTGAAGGTGAGATGCAGAGGACACTCACCACCCTCCTGCTGGTTCTGGGTCAGGGTGCAGAAACATGCAGGTGTGCAATGAGGTGTGCTTGATTTCCCCACCCTGACCCCCATCTGACCTGAGATCAGTCATTATGCTCATTTGACAGAGGGCTGACCTGTGAGGTAACACAACTGATTCCTGCTTATTGCAGCCGTGCATTCAGTTTGTAAGGGAAGGTGTTTGTTAAAAGTTATCTTACAGATGTAGAGCAGCACAATGGTGCAGTGGTCCACACTATGGAGACTCCAGATCCCGATAGCTGCCTATGTGGAGTTTGCATGTTCTCCTGGTGTCTGTGGGGGTTTATTCTGGGTACTCTGGGTTCCTCCTCCCTTTTAAAGACATGCATTAAGTCAAATGGAATCTCTAAAGTTCCCCAGTGTGTGTGTGTGTGTGTGTGTTGGATGAAGTGGATACCATTATTATAGAGTAATAAACAAAATATATGTCTAATAAAATAATCTATACAGAATGTGTGGCATCCTAGAAAAACCTTTCACTTGGTAAAACTCAAAAACTCAAAAGTAAAAGTTATCTATGTTTGATTTCAAAACCAATCTCAGCCTCCAAAAGATGTTCAGACAGTTATGTTTCAGACATTTAAACCACATTTAAATCCTCTGTTCAGCTTCCTCTTTTTATAAGGACAACTGATTTAGGATTTAATTTGCGAATAGTTAATCACAGTGTCATTTCTGGACATGATAAACACTAAATATACGTGGAGTAATAAGTGAGAATTAATGGTATAATAAAACAGAAATGGCTCAGACCTGTCAGGCTAGACCAGCGAGGGAGAGGAACGCATGAAACAGTTCTCTAAGACGTTTATTGAACACAGTCAATTAAAGCAGATATGGCCAAACACAGGACAAGGTCGGCGGGGCAGGGAGATATCAAAAGACTTTAGGTGCAGAATCCTGTAAGCAAATCCAAAGGAGCAAACAAACAGGTAACCAGTAAATGGGGCAGAGCTAAGGGGTTACTAGAAAATAGCAAGTGAACGATCAGAGACACAAAAACTATCAAATCCGCACAGAAAAGAAAACCTAAATAAGAAACACAAATGAACATCCACTGGGGGTGCAGGTATTTAATACGCTGGCGAATGAGAGCTGGAAATGAGGGAGAATGGAGTCTGGGAGGGCGAGTGGTGCTTTGCTCGTACCTTAATGAGTGTGTTACATGCGCTTAATAATAATCAGATTTTATTGATCAGAAATTTTAATATCAAACAATCAAATAATTCATGTTCATATTGTGTCAGATTCTCCGCAAAGTGTTCGATAGGTATTTCGCTACCTTAATTCCAGGGGTTGCCAGATCCAGCGAGAAAAATACGCTAAGATCAATGGAAAAAGTGGCCAAATAAAGCCAAGTCTTTAGAATACGCAGAACTGGCAACCGTGGGGGAATGCTCGCGCACATGCGCAGACTACATACATGCTATGGGTAATCTGATTCCCGAGCCAAAAAACACTCTCGTTATCCGACTTTTTAATCTGATTTCTAGATCATATGCTGTATACATGACCACTTTAACTGTATACCTGCAGAAATCCGACTATGATCTGATTATTAAATGCATGTAAACGCACTCCACGGTGTGCAGATGCACCTGCTCTCATGCAACCTCACTCTGGCACGTCCAGTCCTCCACAGCGGTCGCAGAGGTGGATTGGAGTCTCAGGGATTCAAGGGTTGATATCCACTGAAACTGGCCCTGTTACAGGTTCTGGAAGATGTGTGCTCACAGAACGAAGTAGGACTAGCGTGATCGATTTTCTTGACAAAAGATGCAGAAGAATTTGTGAAGCTCCTGACTGGCTCGCTCACACTCCCGGTTTGACTGCTGGTGGTATTCGGAGGTGAGGCTGACACTCACACTTCTCCATGAAAGCCTGCCAGACACTCAAGGTGAATTGTGGATCCTAGTCCGAAAGGATGTCGTCAGGTATACCATATGGAATGTGCGTTATAGTGTTGTAGTACTTGAGTTTGGTCTCGTCCTCCGTTAGACTGGGACTTGTCTTGGGATAAGATGGACTCAAATTGTTATCGAGAGTCCGATGCGTCTGTCTGAGGTAACGTTAATTATAAACTGAACTGTTGAATAATTAATTGAATATCAGCAATCCATTCAAGCAGAATAAATCAGTCCTTTCTCTGCAGGCCTACATAACATCTGCACTCTGATTGGCTAACAGGGAAAAACAAGTTCCTGCTTCTCGTTCAGGATCCAATCAATGAACAGACAAATTTCAATAGTCTGGTGTTAAGATTATTTCACCTTCTCGCTTTATTTAGTTAGTATAGTTAAGGACTGATTTTGTTTGAGGGCAGATTGAAATGTTATGATGTTTTCACATTTAATATTAAAAATGGTTAGAATGGATGTTGTTGGTTATATTCAGGTGAGTTTGTGGGGATTCTGATTAAGTTTGAGAGAATAAGGGAAACAGAATCTTTACCTTAGTTTGACTAAGACTATAATATAATAATAATTCATAATACTTTTAGGCTATATATTATTTAATGTTATATATTACAGCATATTATGAAATACAATGTTGCTTTTGACTATATATTGTGTAGAATGAATGTTTATTAATATAATGGGAATTACAAACAAATTCAATTTTTTCCCTTTTTTTTTCTTTTTATTCTTGTATGATGAAAAAAAAAATCTTACTCTCGGCTTGGTCTCGTCTTGACCACTCCCATTCTTACTAAACCCTTGGTCTTGTCTCGGACCCGACTCTAGCGGTCTTGGCTACAACACTATCAGGTTAAACATCAGTCTGCACAGTTAGAATCATAAAAATCAGGAGAGTCCACTGTTGAATAATATGTAGTGATTTGAACGGGAGCACTTCTCATCATTTCAGCTATCTGTCTTAAGACATCTATAAATATTCTACTACTATTAAGGCATACAGTAAATAATAACTCACCACCATGTCAACTCGCTTAGAAATGTTTTCTCTGGTAAGCCTTTAATATCAGCTGTGGAGTGGAGTTGAGTTACGTGAGAAATTTCTGATGATGCTGATGTTCTAATGCCCATATGGCTGGTTTTAAGCACGTAAGCTGTTTGTGGGTCACATGATCGACTGGGGAAATCAAAGTTTTATCACGGCTTTTCACTTAAGTAATGCTCATTGACAGGGTATTACGTAAAATCAATCCTGCTGATGGACACGTTTTTACAGATTTTACACCATTCACTCCAATGTCGAAGCAAGCGCTTTCTCAGATCCAACTGACTGGAGGGCTTCCTGTGGAAATCTGCTGGTTCCTGGATAACTCACAAACACAGACACTCTGCTTCTTTGCCTTTGATTTCATTCCCAATAATTTGCTGTCAGTCCTTTTTCATAACAAAATTAATGGTTCCACATGTGCACACGCAAACATTTATACCTGCAACTTTCATAAAATCATAAATCTGATGTAAAATGGTTAATGCTGACCACACACCGGAAGACCAGGAGGAAGCAGCTACTGAAGCACGCCAATGTGTTATGAAGACGTGACAGAAGTACGCAAGATCATTACTTAAGTAAAGGTACTACTAATCTCAAACACTCAAGTAGAAGTTGAAGTGTGCCTTATATATTTTACTCAAGTAGAAGTATAAAAGTGCATGATACTAAATGTACTGTTGTAGTAGTTTGTAGTAAAACTACATGGATCATCTGCAAAAAATCTGACAAATGACCTTATCATCTTCAGCGAAGCACAACAAGAACAGAATCAAAACATTTTCAGACACGACTGGTGAACCTTCCCAGGAGTGACCGGCTGACCAAAATTACCCCAAGAGCGCAGCGACGACTCATCCAAGAGGTCACAAAAGACCCCACAACAACATCCAAAGAACTGCAGGCCTCACTTGCCTCAGTTAAGGTCAGTGTTCCTGCCTCCACCATAAGAAAGAGACTGGGCACAAATGGCCTGCATGGCAGAGTTCCAAGACAAAAAACCACTGCTGAGCAAAAAGAACATTAAAGCTCGTCTCAGTTTTTCTAGAACACATCTTGATGATCCCCAAGACTTTTGGGAAAACATTCTGTGGACTGACGAGACAAAAGTTGAGCTCTTTGGAAGGTGTGTGTCCCATTACATCTGGTGTAAAAGTAACACAGCATTTCAGAAAAAGAACATTATAGCAGCAGTAACATATGGGGGTGGTAGTGTGATGGTCTGGGCTGTTCTGCTGCTTCAGGACCTGGAAGACTTGCTGTGAAAATGGAACTATGGATTCTGCTGTCTACCAAAAAATCCTGAAGGAGAATGTCTGGCCATCTGTTGGTGACCTCAAGCTGAAACAAACTTGGGTTCTGCAGCAGGACAATGATCCAAAACACACCAGCAAGTCCACCTCTGAATGGCTGAAGAAAAACAAAATGAAGACTTTGGAGTGGCCTAGTCAAAGTCCTGACCTGAATCCTATTGAGATGCTGTGGCATGACCTTAAAAAGGCCGTTCATGCTCAAACCCTCCAATGTGGCTGAATTACAACAATTCTACAAAGATGAGTGGCCAACATTCCTCCACAATGCTGTAAAAGACTCACTGCAAGTTATCACAAACGCTTGGTAGCAGTTGTTGCTGCTAAGGGCGGCCCAACCAGTTATTAGGTTTAGGGGGCAATCACTTTTTCACATGGGGCCATGTAGGTTTGGATTTTATTTTCCCTTAATAAACACCTTCATTTAAAAACTGCATTTTGTGTTTACTTGTGTTTTAAATATTTTAATTGGTTTGATGTTCCGAAACACTTAAGTGTGACAAACATGCAAAAAAATAGGATGATAATAGCATGATTGCAGGACAGGATAAGCGAGCAGAGCAGAGGAAATGTGAATGAAGGAACCGGTTCTAGGAGAAGAGCCAGAGAAAGGAAGTAGAGAGAAAGATAGAAAGAAGTTGTTATCTCCATGCTGCGTCATCTTTCCGCTGTGTGAGATGTATGCAGATTGTCCTGTGGAGATTTTGCTGCCATGCTGCATTGTACTGAAGAGTTTTCCCTCTTTCCTGCTGAGCTCTGTGTGTTTGCTCGACTCCCCCCTGAGAACTGCTGAAGATCTCTTTCTTGTTTATGTACTTCCTTCTTTCCTATCCCCTTCAGACTGTGCATATTTATCACTGTAAGGCCTTTCCACTGGCATAATAAAATATTACTGTACCTAATGAATTGTAAAATGATCCGACCTCAGAAAGATAAAGCAAGTCTTTTCAAAGTTTAATGTTTGTTCTAAAACTTTCCACATGGTAAAAACGTCCGCTCGTTCTATCCTGATGGAGACATTTGGTCCGGACAAAGATATATAAACTAGACTGTGGAGAGGTACTTCATTACTAATGGTCTCTAAGGGTTGGCTGTGCTTTAGCAGGTCACCTTGGACCCTTGAGTGTTTAATGAGGAGGGAACACTGGGATGTGGAACACGCTTGACACCTATTCTGGGGGTCCCAATTACCGCCTAATTGAGAGGGCTTCCCTGTGTAGAGCTGCAGCACATGCACACAGACACCCTTTCACTTTCCCACTCCCTTTCTGGCTCCAGTCCTTCCCTCTACCCTCTGAGAGTCCTCCGTTTAATTCCGCTAATTCCTCAATTACTAAATTATAGCTGGAAAAAGGCTTGGCTTATGCCGTCACTCTGTGCTTTCAAAGGTGTTTTACATTGATTTAATAGATGAACAAAAAGGCCAAGTTGGATTTAAAGTGGATTTAAACATGAAATATTCAAATATGTCATTTAGACAGACGTAGTACTACTTAATCTTCGTTCGGCTGCTGCCGTCACAGTGGATCTGATCCACAGTCCTTGCTTGGGTTTACGCTGATGCCCTTAGCGCCGCAGCCCTCACTTTTCTGGGGGGTTTGGGACCGGCACTGAATACAGGGACTGGGTGCTCACACTGGGACACTAGAGAGAACAATTAACAAGACTCGCTTACCTGAAAAATTTGCTTTTAGCTAAAGAGCACTCAATCATTTTAAACTTTGTCTCTGGCCACCTTCAGGTGAGCCTGTAACTTCTTGCTCATTTTAAATGTTCTATTCTTCTATTTGTTTTTAATAATTTTTCTCTTCTATACATTTTATTTTTTTTCCTTTTTATATTATTTTTTTTATTTATATATATATATATATATATATATATATATATATATATATATATATATATATATATATATATATATATATATATATATATATAATATAAATAATTTTATTCATTTTTTAGAATATTAATTATTACTTGATTTACTGATACTACATTTATGTTATTTATTTTACTTTTATTTATGTAATAATTTTATTGTATTGCATTTTATGTTATTTTTCTAATCATCATATTTGATATTTAATATCTGGTTTAGTTTACCCAGGGTCATCCTTTTTCTGTTCATTTTGTTCAGGCATTTGTTATGTTATACATACTTACTGACAAATAAATAATACAGAACCCATATTGAAATGTGGGATTGCTGCAAAACTTGGCAGCAGTTCTGTCTCAGGAAGATCTGTAAATGATTACAGCTGTGGTCTGATTAAATGCTGGGTCTTGCCACAAGAGGCCTTAAATGCTTCTCTTGCTGCTCTATAAAAAGTCTCTCAGTAAGAGCTAAGGGTAGTGTACCTCAGGGTGAGAGATCATTGGCCCTGTAGGTCCTGCACACTCAGTTTGCTGAAGCTGGCATCTCAGTTGGTCCCATAAATGCTCGATTGGTGATATGTCTGGCAACCAGGCAGGTCGAGGAAGTGTTGCAATCTAGGAGAGGCATTCCTTGGAAACCTGTGTGTGGGTGAGGATTATCCTGCTGAAAAAATGCCAGTTGGAAGCCCAGCCATGAAAGGCAACACGTGTGGGTGCAGGATGTCCTGCACATATCGCTGATCTGTTAGTGTTCCTCGTATCACTACTAGGAGTGACCGACTGTCGTATGCGATGGCTCCACAGGTCATCACACCAGCAGTCAGGGAAGTGTCTCGCTCCACAGCAAAGGCAGGATTGAAGCGCTCAAGAGGTCTCCATACTCGAACCTGACCATCATTGGGTTCCAATCAGAACCTGGATTTGTCGATAAAGGCGATATGGTTCCAGTCCGTAGCAGCCCAGGTTTCTTGTTCTCGACACCATTGCAAAGGAAGGCGATTGTGGCTGGCTGTCGATGGCAGGACACGTAATGGGTGCCATAACAACAAATTTCCTTCTAATGGTTATAGAGCGGAGGGGTAGGCACTTTTACGCCCTCTTGTGGCAAGGCCCAGTATCTAATCAGACCACGTGTAATCATTTACAAAATTATTTGTCATTCCCTTACTTATGTATCATTTACGTTTGTCATTTTAGCAGATGCCCTTGTCCAGAGCGATTTGCAATTAATACAGTCTTACAGTCTGGGCAATTGTGGATTAAGGGCCTTGCTCAAAGACCCAACAGTGGCAACTTGGTAGAGGTGGGATTTGAACCCTGGACATTCTAGTCCATAGTCCAGTATCTTAACCTCAGGCTACCACAGTCCCAGCTCAGTTACATTGTAAATGAGGGTCTCCCTAATTGTATTCTGAGCATAAATAAAGGTTGATGGATTAATTGAAACCTAATGCATGTTTCTGGAATGTGGAAAGAAACTATCGATTACACAGAGAAAACTTACACAGACCTGGGAAGAACATGTAGGCCTCCGAAACAGGAATGTGGCGGCTCTAACCACTTACACGGATTTAGCACATTCTAAAGTGTGTGTAATTGGAAAAGGAAACATTAACGAAGCATAATTGGAGTCTCCGTAATTGGAGACAGCTTATTATGGCAAATGTACTCAAATCATCAGAATAACATATTCTTCCCCTGCTGACAGGGCACATGTGCATACGATTGAGAAAGAGAAGCCGAGACGAACAGAACTCCTTATTCAGCTTCTCAGCTCACCAGTCACACCAAGGATTCCAATCAATCCTGAAAATTGGTTTGTTCCCTGACAAGGTTACAAAATGACAAGAAGGGAGGTAGAGATGGAGTGAGCGTGTGAGGGAGAGAGAAAGAGAAGGGGATGGATGGATGAAAGAAAGAGAGAGAGAGCGAGAGAGGATGGGGAGAGCAATAAGGAGAGTGAGATATTAGGCTCTGCTTACTGACAGGCAGCGATCTCCCGCTGGGATTCACAGATTGAAGGTGTTTGCTGCTTTGTGGCCGCCGAGGGAAGATTAGAGCTCTGTGCTGCTCTTCCACTAAAGCTAGTTGAGTGAATGAACGAACGCACAAACGCCTTAACGTACAACGTGTAGTGGATAGAGGGCAGTCTATAGTCCTGCTGTGCGGGCTATAGTACGGCTTCAAATGATTTAACACATGGACGTATCAGTCATTGGTGTAAACAAACAGTGAAATGTTGACTTTGTTTATAGGTTTGGTACCTTCTCTGATATCATTTGTACGTACATGATGAAAGATGACATTTACTGTACAGCTATGCGGCATTTAATGACTGCATTATGTTCTGTGAAGCTGGATGTTGATCATAGTTGTTTTTGGCTACTGTAATGTAAATTTAGTTTGATTACTGTGCATTCCCTGTGGCATCGTTTCAACATGCGTCTGTAATGTCACATTTATTTCTGTCCAGAGTTGCATTCATTTTTTCCCAAGATCTTGTATTGATGGGAGATTTGTTCCACTGCCGAAAGTCTCCTCCAGCACATCCCAAAGATCCTCAATGGGGTTCAGCTCTGGACTCTGTGGTGGCCAATCCATGTGTGATAATGATGGCTCATGCTCCCTGAACCACTCTTTCACAATCTGACCCTCTGAAATAGATTCACACGTTCTCCACGACCACAGGATGTGCCTTTAGACATGGTGGTTTAACAAATGAGAAGCTCCTCACTGCATCAGTTAGGGTTAAAGTACTTGCTGAAGCTTAAACATCATCACCAATGCAGTAATTATCCAATGGGAGGCTCTTTTTTAACTATTTAAGTATGTGTTTAGTTAAATCCAGGTGGTGACCTTTGTTTTGGCCAGGCAGTGTACAGTATATAGGGCAATTTCACAAACAAAACTCTGTGCATAGATATGTAAATGAACCACGAGTATCATCTTAAAACACAAGTGGAACACTACCATCTACACAGCATCCCTAATGCTTTTTAATTTATAGAAATTCACAATAATTATAAAAAATACTCTAATGTACTCCTACGAGTCCGTATAAGCTAAATCCGTAACACTTCAGAGGATGGTATGATGGTAGTTGTGTAACGATGCACACTTAAGGGCTTATTTCTCTGTAAAGGCACTTACAAATATTGGTAGTTGTTGGTTGCAGGTTTTTGGGGCTTGTTTCTCAAGTGTAGCCCCTTATTTGCTCCCTGATCCTGTCTCTCTCCAGTATTCCTGCAAACTGGTTTTGTTCAATCTCTAAAGTTAAAAGGAAAGGGGACTTGTTTACTGATCAAGTGGTCACTCTGTCACATTGTAGTGCGTTCCCTGGTGTGTTTGGGGTTTTTTTTTTAGCCAATATGCTTCTTTTGAGCTTTTTTCCATACATTCCATGTTGGTGGTTTCTCTTGTGGGATCTGGCAACCCTGGAATTAAGCACCGCACCCACAAAATGGCTACCAAACACTTTTTGGAGAGATTTTGAAACACAGTAAATGCTCGAGAAAATGAAGAATTTGAATAAAATAATAATAATAATAATAGTAATAATACACAAGTTTAAAGCTTATCACATATTTCTGAGAGATTATTGGCTGGTTGTGAAGTAGAAATCTAATTACTGCCTGAGTCATGAAATCCCAGAGGTTTCCCATTATCCGATTACCCAAGTACATGTAAGCTCGTTGATCGGATTACTGACACAATCTGATTTTCTGCAGTTATCGGATTATTAAGTGCATGGAAACACACTCATTATCTGATTACCCAAGCACCTAAGCAAACAGTCTGCTTTTGAGCATTAAAATGCCATTATGAGAGCACGATAATGAAAAGACACCTGGATTTTAGCCTAGTAATCAGGTTATTCAGTGTGTACTCTTAATTAGATCACCTGAGAGGACCAGGAGGAAGATCATTATGTGCAACTTGCGACTCTTAAAACTAAAGTAAACAATACAGCACTTTCAGCACTGTTTTGTAAATAATTATAATCGACTTAATATGAACATGATTACAAAATAAACTAACAGCACCATACTTGTTTTCACTGTATCGGTGCTACTGAGTGTCTGCATGACTCTGACTTCTACAGAGCTGGAGTTTCCTATCAGGTCTGGAAATATAGTCATTGCCAAAAAAATTTAAGCACCCAGATAGAAATGTCGTTTTCTGCAAAACTCGGCATGCAGTTCTGTCTCTGGCAGATATGGAAATGATTACAGGTGTGGTGTGTCACTCCACAATAAAGGCAGGATCTCTCACCAAGAGGTACACTACCCAAAAGTAGTCTCTGAGAGCCTTTTTATAGGGCAGCGGGGGAAGCACTTTTATGCCCTCTTGTGGCAAGACCCAGTGTCTAATCAGAAAACACCTGTAATGGTTTACATATCTGCACGATACACTGCCCGCCGAGTTTGCAGCACATTTCTATCTGGGTGCTTTTATGTTGTATTTTTTTGTCAACGCGTGTATTTAGGAGTTATTATTATTTTTGTATTATTTAGTAAATGCAAATGTAACTGCATGTTTGCGCGTGTGTGTGTGTGTGTGTGCTTTGCAGGAACACTTCACGCCAGAGTGTAAGTTTAAAGAGTGTGTGTTTGAGAACTACTACGTCACGTACTCATCCATCCTGTACCGACAGACGCAATCAGGCCGAGCCTGGTACATCGGCATCAACCGCGACGGCGAGGTCATGAAGGGCAATCGGGTCAAAAGGACAAAAGGAGCCGCCCACTTTCTGCCTAAACTCATCGAAGGTATGCTGGGATAATAGCAGTTTTTTCAGTTTTGTCAGAAGCTGCATTTTAGCCACTGCATTTTGTCTTTTATATGGTAGTACGGAATGTGCAGTCTTTTAAAAAATGACTTCTTTCTAAGCTACATGGCTTGTTGAATATTTATGGGTCTGTCTCCAAATTTAGTGAACTGCCTACATAGACAGACTTTTCAGTCACAGTATATACATGGTTTATCACACCTGAGTTTACTGTCTCTAGCCACACCCAGGCCTGATTATTGCCACACCTGTTCTCAATCAGGACATCACTTAAATAGGACCTGTCTGACAAAATGAAGGACAACAAAAGATCCTTAAAAGCTACACATCATGCTGAGATCCAAAGAAATTCAGGAACAATTGAGAAAGAAAGTCATTGAGATCTATCAGTCTGGAAAGGGTTATAAAGCCATTTCTAAAACTTTGGGACTCCAGCGAACCACAGTGAGAGCCATTATCCACAAATGGTGAAGACATGGAACAGTGGTGAACCTTCCAGGAGTGGTCGGCCGACCAAAATTACCCCAAGAGCGCAGCGACGACTCATCCAAGAGGTCACAAAAGACCCCACAACAACATCCAAAGAACTTCAGGCCTCACTTGCCTCAGTTAAGGTCAGTGTTCATGCCTCCACCATAAGGAAGAGACTGGGCAAAAATGGCCTGCATGGCAGAGTTCCAAGACGAAAACCACTGCTGAGCAAAAAGAACATTAAAAACTCGTCTCAGTTTTTTCCAGAACACATCCTGATGATCCCCAAGAACTTTTGGGAAACCATTCTGTGGACTGACGAGACAAAAGTTGAACTCTTTGGAAGGTGTGTGTCCCATTACATCTGGTGTAAAAGTAACACCAGCATTTCAGAAAAAGAACATTATAGCAGCAGTAACATATGGTGGTGGTAGTGTGATGGGCTGGGGCTGTTCTGCTGCTTCACGACCTGGAAGACCTGGGCCCCTCGGTAAAGATCATTTACAAATCCAATCTAAGACGTATTTGTAGGAAGAATGGGACAAAACAACACCTGAAACAAAACATATCAAGTGTTGTGAAAAGGAATGGATGTTTATTAACAAATGAAATGAAGTTGACCAAAAGAACATGAAATATCTCAGGTTCATACTGTCTGCAATAGAACAAAAGTCAAAGGACATGTAAGAAATGCTGCGTTTATTTTTATATTTGGGGTTGTGTTGTTAAGACTGTTAAAAGCTTGAATATAATTCGAGGCTCTTTCTCTGTCTCTGTAGTTGCCATGTACAGGGAGCCGTCGCTGCACGACATCGGTGAGCAGAGTCCCCCACGGAAAACAGCCAAAACCACAGACTGTCCGGTCAAACCCGACAACAAGAACGACCCATTGCCTCCAAAAACCAGCGCCTCCTAGCGACCGGGGGCGCACAGACTGGCGTGCATGCCAACATATAAAGGGCAATGGCATGGGCATGATAGTAACACCTATTGTAGTCCTATTACTGACCTTTAGAACTGAGGATTAAGAAATGAGGATTAACCCTTTGTGCTCGGCGCACCTCTCTCTGAACGTTTCCGTCTTCCTGTTCGAACCTGGGAATTTCTGAGCAATAAGAACCCTGAGTCGCTGGGGTGCGCATCTCCCGGGAGAAACGAGCCGGATCTGGATGAACTGCACTTCTTTCTTTTTGTTTGTTTTCTGCTTTTGTTCGGACAGTCATCAGTTCCAGGTCAGTCCCAGTGGAACGCTGCAGGATTCCCGCCGATCAGCGGCATTGTTTCTGAAAGCATCTGCTCGGCTCATCCTACCAGCCCGCCTCCTTCATCCCTAAGCCGAGCCTAATCTCCTCTCCTCACCTCCTCTGCCGTTTGATTAGTTTGTGACACAGAGTCAATTTTCCACTCCAGAGCACAGGAAAACCCCAGCACGTTCTCGAGGGCACCATTAAGAAACACACGGATACACACTCATATGCCCACGGAAGGAAATCCGATATGAAAAAGGATCACACACAGGAGTAATGCACTTTCCCCTTTCTCTAAGAAAATGTTATAAAGCTGAACACCCCGAGCAAGCAAAAGGCTTTATAAAATCACCTCTAATCTGATGAGAGTGTGCGAGCGCTGTGGAAACGGAGCTACATTATCACTGTCCTTTGTTTTGATTGGTTTTCCTCCGGACTCTGTGCCCTAGAAGTAATATTACTGCTGCTACACTTTCAGTGCCGTGTTCAGGTTTTGGTTTTTCAATTTTCAAAGCAATATATTTGCGTATTTTTCACATTTTCGTTTTTCAGATGCTTTTAGTACTAAACATTTACAAGAAAGAACATGGGTGAACTTTTCTTCTCGCCAAATATGACACCAAAACAGTCATGGTTTTCAGTATTATCACGTTAAAACAATAATTTTAATCGACATTTGGGCACTCTAATACGCTAGTCCACTGCCTTGCAGGCATCTCATGTGAACATATTTGTGTGTGTCTGTGGGAAGAGGTACTGGTTGGGGACAGCTACTGGTCCTCAGAGGGACTGGCATCCCATTTAAGGTACTCTTAGGCTTGTTCTCATTGGTCCCTCGCAACCCTAACCATGAACATCTGGTTTAAAATGTTAAAAAAATAACCCATGGTTATTATATTAATAGAATTCAGACCTCAAACAGGAGCAAGTGCACTGTGGAGGACCAAAAGTGACAAATAAATAAATAAATATTCAACATAAAATGGTATGTAAATAAAAACATGGGTAATTTATTTATTTTTTGATGAATTCATTTATAAATAAATCCAAAAATAAGTAAGTCCATAAATAAATAAATAAATAAATAAATATGCCATTTTTTTATATACCATTTTATGTTGAACATTAATTAATTGATTTATTTATGATTTTTTTTATTTATTTATTTATTTATTTATTTATCATGCACTGCTATATAAATAAAATCTATGAATACCAACCATGCTACTACATATAAATAGACAGGTATGAGCCCGTCCGATCAACGTCCGTTCACGTTAAAGAACGAGGACTTTTTAATTATAATAGAAAACAAAACTGTCTTGTATCCAATTCCTGTATGAATGACAGAAAACTAGTACCTTATGCCACCTACTGACAGAAAACAGAATCGCAGTCTTGAAAGAGAAAAAACTGGTGAAAATGATTCTCGCTTAATATCACACAATTCAGACTTAATATCAAACAAGTCTGACTTAATATCTCACAGTTCAGACTAATCTTGCTATTCTGACTTAGATTTCATAATTCTGACTTCATATCTCACAATTCGGACTTAATATTACAGAATTCAGGCTTAGTATCAAACAAGTCTGGCTTAATATCTCACAATTCGGACTAATCTTGCTGTTCTAACTTAGTATTTTACAATTCTGACTTAATATCTCACAATTCAGACTTAGTGTCAAAGTCTGGCTTAATATCTCAAAATTCGGACTTAATATCTCACAATTCAAACCTAGTATCAAACAGGTCTGGCTTAATAACTGACAATTCAAACTAGTCTTGTAATTCTGACTTTATTTCACATTTTTGACTTAATATCTCACAAGTCAGACTTACTATCACACAATTCAGACTTGGTATCAAACAAGTCTGGTTTAATATCTAAATTCGGACTTAATATCTCACAATTCAGACTCGGTGTCAAAAAAGTCTGGCTTAATATCTCAAAATTCAAACCTAGTATCAAACAGGTCTGGCTTAATAACTCACAATTCAAACTAGTCTTGCAATTCTGACTTAGTATTTCACATTTTTGACTTAATATCACACAATTCAGACTTAGTATCAAACAAGTCTGGTTTAATATCTAAATTCGGACTTAATATCGCACTATTCAGACTTGGTATCAAACAACTCTGGCTTAATATTGCACAATTTGAACTTAATGTCACTCAATTCTGGTTTAGTATTTCACAAATCTGACTTACTATCTCACAATGAGGACTTAATATCACAATTTGGACACAGTCAAACAAGTCTGGCTAAATATCTAATGATTCAGACTTAATATCACTTAATTCAGACTTAGTATTTCACAAATCTGACTCACTATCTCACAATTCCTAATTAACATCTCACAATTATGACTTAAATGTTAAAAGCCAGCTTTATCTCTATAGCTCTTTTTACAATGAAGCATTGTCTCAAAGCAGCTTTACAATCTTCTATGATCTTCTATTATCTAATTGTCTGGGGCCAATCCCAAATTGAGCAAACCTAGGGTGAGAGTGAGAAGGAACAACTCCCTAAACATTATAAGGAAGAATCCTTGGGAGGACCAAGACAGTATAAATACTGTAAATGCAATGTAATTGTTATTACTTCATGTAAATTACAGCTTAATATCTAACAATTCTGATTTAATATAATGTAACTCTGATACAATATCACAATTCTGGCTTGGTATGACAGGATTGAGTTACTCCCATAAGTGTGAGGCAGATATTGAGTCAGAATTGTGAGATGAAAGCAGTCAAAGCCAAGGTCTGTTTTTGCTCCTTCTTGAATATTTCATTAGGAATTATACATAATACATAATGCAACTGGAACGATTAAGTAATGATCCTTCTGAAATACAGAGTCTAAAAATATGTGGACAGCTCAAAACAATGAAGAGATTAGGGAACAATATTGAACATACTACTTCCACAATATTAAGTCGCTCTTGTGGAACAAATCTGAGACAAACATCACCGTATTTACCATTGTAGTTTGTAGCTTGTGATACAACATCGATAAAGCAGATAAAGGATATAACTGATGATATTTTCAGGGAGTTACACCCTCTTCAACAGCTGGAGAGTTTTCATTTGGTATTGGACCATTTGGACCCAGTGTCTACGGGCGCTGGGAACTGTAACTAGCTTCTGTCCCTTTATTGTACTCCCAACTAAAAGCTCTTTAATTGTCTTACAATCAATGTTTTGTTCCTCACATTAGACCAAAAGCAAAGTTTTTTTAAGAGATTTTTGAACATAGATTGATGAGAAGATTTGACTTAGTCTTGAGTCTCGGATATTAAAGCATCATATTATTATGTTTCTCCACGTGATCTCCGCAGTGCTTCTGTTTAAATTGCATATCGGATTGTTTAAACCATTGAAACAATCTCCATTCCTCGATGAGCACCGTTCCTCACGTACATCTGTCCTAATTAAGAGCCGATGTCTCATCAATCTTCCTGAAAGCCCGTTCTGGCACGGCTGAAATAACAATAAGTCTGAATTCAGCACCTTCCAATAATGCATCCAGGAGCAAAATGAAGGTGAGGAGATGACACTGAGGTTATGTGCTGACTACACAGACGCTTGGAGAATAGCAATTTTGCCATTCAGATCAATGCAATAATCCTGTGTATCTGCAGCAGGGAAGAATGGATGGAGGGAAGATGACAGACAGACAGCAGATAACGGATTGCTTCATTAGATTCTGACTCATCGCCGCCTTTATGACGCCTAGCAAACGGGAAAACGTTCGAACCAAACAACCAACTCCAGCTTGATTGAAAAGTAGCGTGTGCTGAAGAAATGTCTCCGTATTATGGAGCACCGTGGCATCTGAGGGACTAATTAATAATCTGATAACTGCAGAAAATCAGATTTTGTCAGTAATCTGATCAACGAGTGTAAATACACTTGAGTAATCAGATAATGGGAAGCCTCTGGGTTTACATGACTCCGGCAGTAATCGGATTTCTACTTTGGAACCAGCCAATAATCTCACAGAAAATGTGACATGAACTTCAAACTTTAACATTAAATAATCAAGTTCTCAAAATTATGAAATTAATTCTTGTATATGCTGCGTTTCATAGTCGTACTCTTCATAGTTTAATTTCGGGGTTGCCAGATGCGTCAGAGATTCCGCTGAAAACACGAGTGATTGATGAGCGATTGAAGCGACTGATGTTTGATGGAAGCCAACAATGCATTGATAGACTATTAAGAACAACACAGAAGATCAGCCAGATGATCCAGAGACTCAACGAGTGAATGTGAACCAGTTTATACAGTTATAAGTTACAGAGAATATACAAACAAAGGAGTACTACTTACAATAGGACAGGTACATACACTTACACACCATGTACAGCTTGTTACTAATAAGTAGTGGAAAATCATCCACACAAACATGAGGAACTTACACAAAAGTCTCTAAACACAGGCTTAATATCTCACAATTTAGACTACTCTTGCTGTTCTGACTTAGTATTTCACAATTCTGACTTAATATCTCACAATTCAAACAGTATCAAACAAGTCTGGCTTAATATCTCACAATTCAGACTAGTCTTGCAATTCTAATTTTGTATTTCACATTTCTGACTTAATATCTCACAAGTCAGACTTACTATCACACAATTCAGACTTAGTGTCAAAGTCTGGCTTACTATCTCAAAATTCTGACTTAATATCTCACAATTCAAACTTAGTATCAAACAAGTCTGGCTTATCTCACAATTCAGACTAGTCTTACAATTCTGATTTCGTATTTCACATTTATGACTTAATATCTCACAACTCAGACTTACTATCACACAATTCAGACTTAGTACCAAGCAAGTCTGGCTTAATATCTAAATTCGGACTTAATATCGCACAATTCAGACTTGGTATCAAACAACTCTGGCTTAATATTGCACAATTTGAACTTAATGTCACTCAATTCTGGTTTAGTATTTCACAAATCTGACTTACTATCTCACAATGCGGACTTAATACCACAATTTGGACACAGTCAAACAGGTCTGGCTTAATATCTAACAATTCAAACTTAATATCACTAAATTCAGACCTAGTATTTCACTAATCTGATTTACTAATTGTTAACCAGTTGATATAGTTATAGGTTAGAGAGAATATGCAAACAAAGCAGTACTACTTACAATAGGACAGGTACAGTGAAAAGGACAGGTAAGTAGTGAAAAATCATCCACACAAACATGAGGAACCTGATTTTATTTAACATATACAAATTGTATTTTGACAAACTCTGAGCACCCCAGAGCAGACAAAGACCCGATTGGAATCTTGGAAGCAAAGCACAGCACAAAATTAATATTCTACAGAGAGTCCAGAACAACATATGTTCAGTTCCTCAACTTGAACCATAAATTCTCCAAAAAATTAGGTCTGACTTTTGTTTATAACATGTTATCCATTTTATAATTTGACAACTCCAAGCAATTCATGAAGAAGGGACTGTACTGGCTAACCTGAGAGTCTGACTAACCGTGCCGTGTTGTAGCTCCATGTCAATCTGCATAGTAAATACTAAATCGTGTGCAAATACCAATAGTAGTGTATCCTACTGTGAATAATTCAAATTAAATTGAAAAATAAGACATTTTGAGTACTATAAGTACTGACAGAAGATCAGCACATAAAAAGAGCTGAGAGTTTAGTCTTCTTTGACATTCTGTTTGGTGCTGTAGTGCAGCTTTGAGACACAGCAATGGAAGAGGGATGAAGGAGAGGACTAATATCTGATAATATGTTTATGTATATTGTGCAAGTAGCCAATTTCCTTCAGAATAACACGAACCTTAAGGCAGCAGCTTTTCCTAATAAGGAATAAAAGCCCAGTAAAGACAAAAAAGTGTGAAGGTAAAAAGCGAGACGCTTTTGGAGGTTAAAACAGATTAAGACCAAGTGGCCTGTTCTAGCTAATGACCTCAATTAAGTTTCTAAATTGTGTTTTATTAAGCTGCTAAATTGTTCTTTTCTTGTCTTTCATAGTCTCTCTTGCTTCCCTGCCCAACGCCGGAGTCCATTATTTGCCATTGCTTTCACAATCCTAAGTCTGGTTTATAGCTAGCACTTGTAATTACTTCTACCACCATTTATAGAGAAGATTTGCTCCTTTTTCACAGGGACTGCAGAACTAACTAGCCAAGAACCATGAGATTACTGACATGCAGTCAGTACTGTACAGGTATGTGCTGTTTAACAAACGCGTTATGTTCTGTGACCGAAATGGACATTGACCGGACATGACCATAGTCACAACGTCCTTTTATAAGGGGTATTTTCACTAGAAAATTGCGTACAAATGATACAAAACACGAGTGACGGATGAGGGATTGAAACGACTGATACTTTTGTTTAATGGAAGCCAAAAATGCATTGATAGACAGTATTAGGAACAACACAGAAGAAGAACCAACGAGTGAATGCAAACCAGTTTATATAGTTATAGGTTAGAGAGAATATACAGGTAGTGGGCAAACAAAGGAGTACTACTTATAATAGGACAGGTACGTACTTACAAACACCATTTACAGCTTGGTACAAATAAGTATTAGAAAGTCATAGAAACAAAAAAGTCTCTAAACACATCAACTCAGCTACAACAGTCTCTAGTCCAAACGTGAGCTCCATCAGAGCTCCATCGGTAAGGTAGTGAGCATTTGAGTGAATGATGGACTTAACTCCCACCTCTGCTCGTGGATCTGCAGCATTGATTAGTTTTCTTGACCAGTTGGGCAAAAGAAGCACTAGACTGCAACAAAACAGTAATAATAATAATACGCTGCCAGTACATAAATAAACAATTAACATAGGAGTCTGATACAGTTATTAAGTAAAATAGGGTAATTGGAGTTCAGTACAGAACTGTATACTGTAATGCCATCAATCAGGTAGCACTGTACAGGGTCTTTGTCATTTTGAGTCTGTTTGCTGCCACAACATCTGGAGTTAAAAGACAGATTTTTATTTCCTATTATAACTTATTAGAATTTTGATTACCTGAACGGACGTTAAATGGAGCATACCTGCATTTAAACTTGAATTTAGTTTGAAAAAACAGCTAATACTCAACAAGATGCTTGATTTCCTAAGAAACATTTAGCTAGCAGTGATGTAAGACTGCAATGATGGTAGCAAAGATATCTGACACATGTTTGGTTTCATTCTATACTCAGCTTTTAAACAACACTTCAGTCACAAATAGCAGGTCTGCTGCTGTGTGGTTCAAAGATTTTCTCCTGATCTGTACGTCTGTTTTTCAGAATCCAGAACAAAGGAATTTCCACGTCTTACTGCACACAAAAATATTAGAGACGTTTTGCTTTTAAATATGCATAAACTAAATAGATTTTCACAGATCACATTAATATGCACACCTATGGTATGCCAGTATGTGAAGTTACATTAAATTACATTTATATAGACATACAGAAGACACAAACGCCATTAACCCAGCAGTACTTTAGATGAAGGCAAAGTTCATTACTTGGATCTGAATAAAGAGACATTGGTATGTTTTAACTGATAACTTACACTTTGGCTTTATTAGGTACGCCTCCTTTTTCTAAACTCATTGTCCTTTTTCTCAGCTCCACTTACCATATAGAAGCAATTTGTAGTTCTAAAATGACAGACTGTAGTCCATCTGTTTCTCTGCATCCTTTGTTCCCCTTTACTCTGTTCTCTAACGGTCAGGACCCCCACAGGACCAGCACAGATCAGGTACTGTTTGGGTGGTGGATCATTCTCAGCACTGCACTCACACTGATGTGGTGGTGGTGTGTTAGTGTGTGATGTGCTGGTATGAGTGGATCAGACACAGCAGTGCTGCTGGAGTTTTTAAACACTGTGCTCACTCAGTGTGCTCTCTTTTGGACACATCCACCTTGTTGCTGTGGCTGTAAAATCATTGATTTGTGTTAATCATCCTCTAATCCATCAACAGTGCTTACAGGATGATGCTGATGGCTGGACATTTTTGGTAGGTGGACCTTTTAAGTCCAGAAGTGACACTGAGGTGTATAAAAGCTGAGTGTCAGTTCAGTGCTGAGAATGATCCACCACCCAAACAGTAGCTGATCTGTGCCGGTCCTGTGGGGGTCCTGACCATTAGAGAACAGAGTAAAGGGGACGAACAGAGGATGTAGAGAAACAAATGGACTACAGTCTGTAATTACAGAACTACAAAGTGCTTCTATATGGGAAGTGGAGCTGATCAGATGGACAGTGAGTGTAGAAACAAGTATGTAGTCATTCGCAGCAAAGGGTAACTGTGGCTCCGGCACCACGTCAGTTAAACATTTATGCCTACACCATGAACCAAAGTGAGATGGCACAAACCTAAATCTCTTCAGTGATATGCTGTAAAACCTTCAAATGCCCCCCAGGTTTTATCCCTTCTTCTAAAACTTTTACTCGGTCCCCCAGGGAAAATAAAACTATCCATAATGCTTACGGATCATTTTACGGATCCGTGTGATAAAATGAACTACCTGCTGAGGCAACTTAGGGGTAATTTCCTTATCACCATTTGCAGAGCTTCAGTTTCAGGTCGAAGCGTAGGAAACGTATACAAACCCTACATAACATCTGATACCTTAGCAGCAGAATACCCTTTCCATTTTTTGGCAGGTTTTGCTTTCTTCATATTTTCATATGTTGGAGTTGTTTATTGTTGTGTAGCTTGAGTTACTATTGTGCGTTAATATTATACTGCTGTTACAGCTGTTATGGAGAGGAATCCATCATTTTAATGATTTTTTTTGTGTGTGTGTGTGTGTGCTGTGAATCCTTTTCCCTTGTGGTTTGTTATCGAATATCCAGCCTCCTCACAACTCTGATTTCTTTGGAATTTCTTAATACTTCCAATCGGACATCCAAGGAAGTTAATGCATTTGTTTAGAGTCATGTCTTCCCACTATATCTGTCTCCATTAGGAGTTTGTATGTGCTGTCTGTTTGGTCTTCCATTTGTAGAGAGAGATTAATGTGTGGTTACAGAAAAAACAAATATATATGCTGTTTCCTGGACAGAACGGACCTGACAAGCAGACTAAATGAAGGGTATTGAGCTGACTGAGAGAACATGCCTAATGTGAGTGATGCTCCCAGTACAGGAATGTTGCTTATTGTGAATGAGTGTATGTATGTGTGTGTGTGTGTGTCACTTTGAGGTGTAGCCCAAACCCTGCATCTGCAATGCAGCAAGAAAGACGAAAAAACCCAACCCTCCTTACGCGGTACGACCAAACCCTCCATGCATGCTCACTTTGTACTTAACCATTTTGCACCAGATCAGCCATGCATTAATTGGTCCTGGGAGCCTGGGAGAAGCCATAAGTGCATTTTAATAGTCTGCATTGCATAAGCAGGAGTTCCACATGAGCGCACCTACAAAGATGTGAGAGGCTAAGGTGACCTTTAAGAGTCCCGGCTCTGCGGTCGGACTGTACCTTAATTTTATCACCCTGTTTACACCTTACTGTAAGGAGTGACTTTATGCTTGATGGTGATCATGAGTGGGCGAGAATAAATCTTTTGCCTACTCTTTTAAATGGTGACATTGTACTGCCAGGACAGTAATGGATAGGAAATGTATTCATTGTGTCAAAAAACTCCGATTATAAAGAATATGAACTGCCAGCCCTTGTAAACACAACACATTTGCATCCTGCCAGATTAGCTGTTGTATTTTATGGTTTTATAACCTTTGTCTTTAAAATTTGTTATGTTTTCATGTGATTTCTACACTTCATGGGCCTCATTCACGGAAAAGCGAGCAGAATTTGCGCGTAAATCATTCGTAAAAGTGGCTGCATTCATGGAAATGTTCGTAGTTCCAAAATGTTAGTAATTAAGAACAAAAACAGCTGGTCCTGACCCCGCGTAAAGTGAGTAACATCCGAAAGACATCAAAAGTATCATTAGACAGGACTGAACTTAAATTAAAGTACTGATTAAACAATTATATAGTACATAACAAACAAACTTACACTCAAGCACTGTTATTCAGAGAGACTTCCATATACAGAAGCCTGCAGCTGTTTGCTAAATAATTTAAGCAATAATGCAAGAGAGGGAGTGCTTTAACGTGAGATACTGGCACTGGGGTGCTGGAGTTGTAGGTACGAGGCCGGGCAAATTATTGCACGAACCGCAAGTGTATTATGGCGATTAAACCATATCTCTGTTATTGTTAAATATTCAGATCAAGTGGACAGAATAATGATTTGTTTATCAACATTTTTTATGGGCGAGGTAAAATAGTCCCATTCCCTCATGACCCCGCTGCTTAAAGACTATGTGCTTCAGTCATTATAGTCGAGGAACGCAATTCCCAACAACTGTTTGTTATACTGACAATCAACACACATTTTATTAAAAAGAAAGTTTATTTACATTCAGCAAATAAAATACGTTTTGATTTATAAGGCAGGCTGTTACTAAGACACTATTCTACCAACAGAAGAAAATCAGAGTGCGATCCCGGAGTTATAACCAAAGTTTGGGATTATGCTTTCTGTTACTTGAGTAGGGATTCTAAATGTGTTAGATGAAGCTCTTAATGTTAATATGATCAGTCAGGAATGTAAAAGGAGAGTTATAGAGCATCAGCAACTTTTGTTATAATTATAGGAACGTCTGGTATTCAATAGTGCATTCTACTAATAAATCTGGTGTTTACGTGGCATTTACGTGTAATTTACTCGCATTTTGCTCGTCTTTTTATGAAGGTTTCATGAATGAGGCCCGGTGAATCTGTGCATCCCTTGGTAGGATTTGACCCCAAAATGTATAAAAAATGATGTATATTTGAAGTCAGAACTGCTGTTTATCATCAAACAAGCCCATGAGGCTGGTTACTGGTTATAAATGCAGTCCTGTTCTTTTTTCTTTTCCTTTCCTTTCTTTTTGTCTGTTTTGCAGAGGTTTGATTAGAACCGGATCATTTCAGACACAGTGATGTAGGCCTTTACCTCCAAACTACGATTCACATTTCATAATTCAGTCTCTTCTGGGAAATTGTGAAAAGACTTTGACACTGATGGACAGCCGGCCACCCTTCTTGAGGTGACAGCTCATGACCTTGAATGGTAACCTGCCAGGTTCTCCTGCAGCAGCGTGGACTGCTTGTTGTAGTTTTCACTCTCAAACATGCACACCTTATAGCCATGTGCTGACTGGACACATTAAAGAAGTCTTCCAAAAAAAAAAAAAAAGATTTTAAAAAACGAATTTGTCTTCCAAAATAACACACTTCAATAGTCTTCCAGTGGCGTTTTTTATATCAAAGAACAACCGAAAAAGGACAATCTCAGTGGATTCATGCGAGGACTGGTTCCCCCATTTCACAGACCCAGTGGAACGCCAACCAACACTGCACTGAAAACGTAACCATGGACTGTGATGGAAGAGGACTCCAGGACATGTTTTATACAGGATCCCCGAAAGCAGTATGACTTGAATGAAGGTTGTTGGAAGCAACAGTACTCAACGTATGCATGAACCGACATTTACTGGACACATTTAAAAAAATGATCCCTATTTAATAAGTCAGTACGACCCCATCCATTGTACCTGACCCCGTCCATCCTCAGCCCTGCGTTTGCAATAGATCTGTATCGATTTCTATAATAACTGACACAGAGTCTGAGGGAGACATATTATTGGATATTATTGAATAAAACTAATATATTTGTATGATTGTAAACCGGTCTCATTATGATTTATTTCTCTCTCTCTCTCTATGGAAAACTTTAATGTTTAAATCCACAAAATTGGACGCTTTGCTTAAGAGTCCCTGTACAGCAAAATATAATGACTCTTAGGAAACGTGTCCAGTTTTATGGTCTTAAAGCTTTTTCACACTGACTACGATTTTTATGCATGAATAAAACAGACGCGATTTATAATGTAGACCAAGTCCGAAGCATTTTTTGTCTAAACACTCTGAAAACTCCCTATCCGCGTTTACTTTCTTTAATTTCCCTTCTCTTAATGTGTCAGAGATGTCTCCGTGTCTTTGTCACATCGTCCAATTAAAAAAACAAAGACACGAGTGCAGATAAGTGCAGGAAGCTCTAGTTTGTGTTTTTGTGAGCATTAGACCAGAATGCACTTAGATAAATAATCAGACGCTTCCATCCAGTCCCTGTGAGCTTTATCACCATCATTCTCCAGCCTTTCAGTTCTATTCCACCAGAGCTTTTCTTTAATATCCATGTTTTTAGAGGCAGCCTGTTGCTCGTCCTATAAGCTCCTGATGAGCTGTTCTGCCCGGCAACCGAGCTCTGATTGGTCAGCCTGATTTTAACCTATAAATTAGAACTGACTCTGGTTAAACATTTTACGCAGCATCACAGAAGCCGAGTTGTCGGTGTGAAGAACTGCATTGATATACGTGTGTTCTTTTCAAAACTTGACATGCATTTTTTCGGCTTTCCCCATTTGAGCCTGGTTCCTTTCTGAGTTTCTTCCTTATAAACCCCAGAGCTTTCCTTGTCACAGTCATATCTGGCTGCTCATTCGTGGTCTAATCCTTGGTATGCCTATATTGTTTAAAGCACTTTATAAATATTAAATAAAAGCTTTATCTGCCATTCCAGCAGGAGTGGACAGTAACGAAGTACATTTACTTGAATATTGAACTTAAGTGTGCTTTTTGAGTATACTTTACCGCAGTATTATAGTTTTTCCTCATGACTAACTTCTACATATTAATCACAAATATTGTACTTTTCACTCCACTACATTTCTATCTAGGTCTATCATACCTTACATTTCTATCATACCTTATTTTGTGAGTGGGTATTGTCCACTGTTTATGAGGCGTTAAGGGTGGGAAACTCCTATGATAATTAATTGGCTATACACCAAACAGGGACAACAAGTCATAAATTGGACCAAATTAATGGCATGAAAATGCTCGGCCAGTCTGAAAGTACAGTGCTCCAAATTTATATACATAAGAAAGAACAAAAGAAGACTCCACCTACTCTTAAATAATACAAAACAGTACTTGATACAACCAATGGACAATACCAATGGTTAGATTTGTAGCTACACTATATTGTCAAAAGTTTGTGGACACCTCCTCAAATCATTGATCTCTGCTATTTCAGCAACTCTCACTTGTCGGAAAAGACCTTCGTCTCCAAGGCCTCTAAGGACCCCTAAACTTCTCTTGAACTGGTAAAGTAATGGCCTGATGCTGTTGCTTGTCATAGTCCTTTAAAAATCATGATGGAGATTCATCCGAGGGGAAATGTGATGGTAAGTCAATGTGGATAAGCATCGAAATAGTTTCTTTGTCTTCCTCCTGCCCTCTCATTTGCCTCCTCTTTTAAGTGTCACCAGCTTCAATAACGCTTTAAATCTCGGCACAAACACATAAGAATCATATTTAATGTAACTGCCAAGCTGTCCCCTGAACAATTCACGTTAATGACTGTGAGTAATATATTACAGACCCCACTTCTGCTGGGCTGCTGCTCTAAATCGCATCAATGTGCTGGCACGGCTTCAGACGCTGCATCTCAAAGTTTATAATCCTCTTTTTATAATTAAGTAATCCACAAATGTCTCTAATATGTACACATTACAGCAGATTTAGTGAAACAAAACCAGTTAAAGCCCTCAAATGAACTCTGGTAATGCAGTATATCTAGCTTAGTTAACTTTTGATGGGTCACTGTGAAATCGTGTTTGGGGCCTGTTTGAAACTTTATTCTGGGTTCAGAACAAAGAATTAATGTGTTGCATAAAATTGATACAATATATATTATTACAATATACAGTGGGGCAAAAAAGTATTTAGTCAGCCACTGATTGTGCAAGTTCTCCCTAACCCTAACCCTAGCTACACTTCAACTATGAGAGACAAAATGAGGAAAAAAAATCCAGGAAATCACATTGTAGGGTTTTTAAAGAATTTAATTGTAAATCATGGTGGAAAATAAGTATTTGGTCAATAAATTTGGTTCAGATCAATACTTTGTAACATAACCTTTGTTGGCAATGACAGAGGTCAAACGTTTCCTGTAAGTCTTCACCAGGTTGGCACACACTGTAGCTGGTATTTTGGCCCATTCCTCCGTGCAGGTCTCCTCTAGAGCAGTGATGTTTTGGGGCAACACGGACTTTCAACTCCACCACAAATGTTCTATGGGGTTGATGTCTGGAGACTGGCTAGGCCACTCCAGGACCTTGAAATGCTTTTTACGGAGCCACTCCTTCATTGCCCGAGCGGTGTGTTTGGGATCATTGTCATGCTGGAAGATCCAACCATATTCCATCTGGCTGACTAAATACTTTTTTGCCCCACTGTATTTAAACATTACATAACATAATTAGAATTTAAATACAGTTAAGCTGTCATGAATTGAATAATACATTAAGAATTTATTGAAGTATGGTTAAAGTGGTAACATATTTTAATATTAAGTGTACTTTTTAAAAGTACACTTACCAAAATATACTTTTCTTTTACAAGGGGTAGCATGGGAAGTGTTAGGCATTCAGTACAGATGTAAGTTCTAAACAATGAACTTGTAGAATCGTCAATAAAAAAGTAATCCAATAAAAAGTTCCATGTTCGTGGGAATAACAAGTGTAACAAAGTACAACTCCTGCTGTTGAAGTACACAATGTTCAGAGCAGTTAAACTGGTGGTTATAAGATTCAGGAGGTGCAAACCGTTCAGGCAGTAGAAAGAACAGGAATAAAACCTTATGGCATTGTTGGGCTTGGATCAATTCATTGTATTTTTATGTTTTGTGCTTAATATTTGTCTAAGGGTGGGCTATGAAAATGCTCTCACCAATGAACACGGGCTCTGACACTGTGGCTGTAACCCGAGCAGTAACCCAAGCACATGGACAGCAGACAGCGCAGTGACTGCACTCCTACAGACATGCTCTGTCCTGAAAAGGAAACACACATTCCTCTACCTACACTGTGTGTATATGAACTTCTTACAGTGGTTTGAAAGTGTGGCTCAGGATGAAGGCCCAGGACTTACTGCTGCTTACCTGCTGTGTACTGGGCCTGTGTGCGACTGGAGGTAAATCAACAACCAATGTTCAAAAACTTTTGGTCAGGTTAGGCGAATAACGCCATGACCGGCTTAGTAACGCTCTCCTGCATGTGTGTGTTTTTACTAGTAGGACAACTCTTAGCTGTTTCAAGATTTATAGTGCATGCATGTTGTATGTATTTAATGCATGCTTTGATTAGAAGTCCAAAAGATGAGTTACTGAAAGGTTTTTGAGGTTTCATAAATCGACATCAATGATTAGACCATTTGAAATATGTTAAGGGCAATATGGCAAAAGTAACAGCATATTACCAAGATATTTTCACTGTAGCCTGTAATGTGTAACAGGCTGTTTAGTTATGGCTGAATTTGCTAACACACAGAAGTCATATGATGTATAACAACAGATGGGAACCAGGCTGGCAAAAGGAGAGACTTTGGAACTGTGGTGACTCAGGTAATGGACTAGGGCCGCAACTAACGATTATTTAAATAATCGATTAATCGGTCGATTATTTTTTTTTTTTGATTAATCGATGAATCGGGTTTAAAAAAATTATAATTTCCATGTCTTTATTCAGAAATATAACATTACATAACCGAGCAAATAAGTGCTTACAATAAATGAATAATAATAAATTAAATTTATTAATAAATAAAAATAACAAATTAAATAATAAAGAAAAATAAGTGCATCTCTGCTGCAAACACTACATACAAACTCATTCACTCTCTTCATTACAAACTTTGCATTGCAAGCCAAAAATGTTATCATGTCAACATACTCCTGGCTAAAGCTGGCTCTCTTTTTAGAGACTACATTTCCTGCTGCAGAAAATAAACGCTCAGACAGTGTTGAAGTACCAGGAATGCATAAATAGGACTTGGCTAGCCTGGCCAATATAGGATATCTCTGTTAACTACATCACTGTCATTATCCAGCTAACAAGCAAAAAACAGCATCAACCGTATAGTGTGAGGGTGCCGTTATGTTTCCTCACTTCAAAACGGAACAAACTCGGGATATTGTGGTGACTTACGCTGTTGTTGAGCTCCCTTCATCCTCATCAGTGACTCCAATGTTTCCGTTTCGAGGACTGTATCAGCACCGGGGTGCTCCCGTGCCAGGTCAGATCACTTTTGCAAAGCTTGCATGTTACACATTTTTTGTTGTGTGAAGCGTGAAGTGCTCCTACACTTTTGAGGACTTAAGCCAACCCTTCTTCTCTGCTTCTTTATTTATTTACTTCTTAACGCTAACTTATTACTTATTACTTATACTTAAGATTCTGCGTCCGGAACAACAATGGTGTGCATGGCAGGGCTGCAAGGAGAAAGCCACTGCTTTCCAAAAAGAACATTGCTGCTCGTCTGCAGTTTGCTAAAGATCACGTGACAAGCCAGAAGGCTATTGGAAGAATGTTTTGTGGATGGATGAGACCAAAACAAAAATTTTTGGTTTAAAAGAAGTGTCCTGTTTGGAGAAAGGAAAACACTGCATTCCAGCATAAGACCCTTATCCCATCTGTGAGACATGGTGGTGGTAGTATCATGATTTGGGCCTGTTTTGCTGCATCTGGGCAGGACGGCTTGCCATCATTGATGGAACAATGAATTCTGAATGATATCAGAGAATTCTAAAGGAAAATGTCCATGAGCTGAATCTCAAGATTTTCACTTGTGTGAAAATCTGATGATGATTTAGGTAATATTTATATAGAAAATTCTAAAGGGTTTACAAAGGGTTCAAGCACCACTGTAATTCAACTGACTCTTGTCTAAATTCCTCCCGGTACTTGTTGTTTAACCTCTTTGTAGGTCCTCACTCAGGTTTTGCGTTTGTTACTGGGTTCATTTTTCTTCAAAAATAGCATTTTAATGTTCTGTCATCTAAAAGATACTTTGTCATCTAAAGTGCTGCATTTACATTTAAAGCATTTAATAAATCCAAAATGATTTATAATTGATCTACGCAGTTGAAAGTTAAGGGCCTTTCTTAAGAGCCCAACAGTGGCTATTTGGTGGAATCAAATTTGGAACTCAGGATTTTGATTAATCGTCCAGCTCCACAACCACAGAGCCACCACTAATGTTTTTATTAACATTTACAGCATTTAGCAGACACCCTTATCCAGAACGACTGCTACAAGCTTACAAGCTACAATTTTGGTTCTTGATCAAGGCCCAACAGTGTTAGCTATACATGGACCTTCTGGTCAGTATTCCAGCATGCTGTATGATCACGGGTAATAATTAAATACTATGGTTGTTGACAAACATTTGGAAATCCCTGATCAAATAAACGAAAGGTTAACAAAAGCTCTTCAGAGAACAAACTTAAGTATGATATACAGTACTGTGCAAAAGTCTTAGACCACAGTTAGATTACATATTAGATTAGATTGTTTTAGCAATTTTATAATGGCCATATATAATTATTTCTCAGTCTCTTTATTAGAATACATCCAGAAAATCCAGCACATTTGTATGCAGTATTAAAAAACTGAAAAGAAACGTGGCAGCTCTTCTTCAGTCCGAAGAAGCTTGATCAGGAATGGTCTTATTGGAAGGGTAGCAGTCAAGAAGCCACATTTTTAGAAGGGGAACAGGGTGAAAAGGCAAAGATATGCTAAAGCTCACAAAGACTGGAATGAAGATCAGTAGAAAAGAGGATTATGGAGTGATGAATCCAAGTTTTGAATCCATCAACACCATGTTATAGATGGTCACTATTCCATTGCTAAAACAACAAATCTAATGGTGGCCTAAGACTTTTGCACAGTACTGTATAACTAGACCATCAACAAGTAAATTGAGTTCTAAGCTCTTACAAAACAGAAACAAACCCACCACATTTTATGGAGTTGTTTTCAGTGATTTGGCCATGGTTTCCCCAAACCAATCAACGCAGACTTAATTGGATCTTTTAATGGGTGTGTTTTTCTTTGCTGGTTATTTTATGCATTTCATATTTTACTGCAAGCGTGCAAATAAAATCCAGATTCAGCGTCTCTCCTAATTAGTTCATTTCGAGAGGTTGCGGAGAGGTTAATTGTGGTAATTCGTTTGATGACAAATCACAGGAGCAGATGCGTTCCTTCGTAAGGCCTCGTTTGTTTTCAAATGCAGCAGTTCAGCTGAAAAACTGCTTTCGAATGATTTACATTTTCAGTTTCCTTCTCCTCTGCTTTCTCCCTTGATGCGTTTGCGTAGCCTGATGCTTGGCAGCCTGAAGGCTGATGTTCATTTTAAAATATGTTTAAAGTTCATTTCGAGCAGTCGCAAGAAGGAAGGGCGCTCACTCTGTATATCACATAAACTGTAGATGTCAGAAATATTTCTGGCATGCCAGATCCGGCACCAGGCTGTCATGGCGGCGGCTAATGGCGTTGCGGTGTGAGGCGATGTTGTCATTTGTTCTTGTCAGAGTAGATCCTGGAGGGCCAGGGCTCGGAGAGATTTGATGAATGTGGCAACGGCAAAACCGCCGCTTATAAATGCTCCTAACCTTCAAAACCGGGGAAAAAGAAGCGATGCATAAAAAGATCAGACTCATCAGCCTTTTGGGGCCGAAACCGAGGCGCCGCCAAAACGGTGTGATAAAGAATGGAGGCTCTTAATGAAGGCCATGGGCTTTTCCTGTTCTAAGCTGTACGTTATTGATTGTTTGTTTGTAACAGTAATAACCAAGATACCTGTTAGCAGTCATAGACGATGTAGCCATAAGTTTGTGGACAATTTATTATTAGGGGAGAAAAAAATCCAAACCTACATGGCCCTGTGTGAAAAAGTGATTGCCCCCTTGTTAAAAAATAACTCACTAATAGCTCACTGTCTCTAGCCACACCTGTTCTCAATCAGGACATCACTTAAATAGGACCTGCCTGACAAAGTGAAGTACACCAAAAGATCCTTAAAAGCTACACATCATGCCGAGATCCAAAGGAAATCAGGAACAATTGAGAAAGAAACTAATTGAGATCTATCAGTCTGGAAAGGGTTATAAAGCCATTTGTAAAGCTTTGGGACTCCAGCGAACCACAGTGAGAGCCATTATCCACAAATGGTGAAGACATGGAACAGTGGTGAACCTTCCCAGGAGTGGCCGGCCGACCAAAATTACCCAAGAGCGCAGCGATGACTCATCCAAGAGGTCACAGAAGACCCGACAACAACATCCAAAGAACTGCAGGCCTCACTTTCCTCAGTTAAGGTCAGTGTTCATGCCCTCCACCACCATAAGAAAGAGACTGGCACAAATACCTGCATGGCAAGTTTTCAAGATGGAAAAATCACTGCTGAGCAAAAGAAACATTACAGCTCGTCTCAGTTTTTTCCAGAAACACATCTTGAATGATCCCCAAGACTTTTGGGAAACCATTCTGGGGACCTGACGAGACAAAGTTCAACAACTCTTTGGAAGGTTTTTGTCCCATTACATCTGGTGTAAAAGTAACACAGCATTTCAGAAAAAGAACATTATAGCAGCAGTAAAATATGGTGGTGGTAGTGTGATGGTCTGGGGCTGTTTTGCTGCTTCAGGGCCTGGAAGACTTGCTGTGATAAATGGAACTATGAATTCTGCTGTCTACCATAAAATCCCGAAGGAGAATGTCTGGCCATCTGTTGGTGACCTCAAGCTGAAAGGAGCTTGGGTTCTGCAGCAGGACAATGATCCAAAACACACCAGCAAGTCCACCTCTGAATGGCTGAAGAAAAACAAAATGAAGACTTTGGAGTGGCCTAGTCAAAGTCCTGACCTGAGTCCAAGGAAGGCTGTTCATGCTGGAAAACCCTCCAATGTGAATTACAACAATTCTGCAAAGATAAGTGGCCAAAATTCCTCCACAACGCTGTAAAAGACTCATTGCAAGTTATCACAAACGCTTGGCTGCAGTTGTTGCTGCTAAGGGCGACCCAACCAGTTATTAGGTTTAGGGGGCAATCACTTTTTCACACAGGGCCATGTAGGTTTGGATTTTTCTCTCCCTTAATAATAAACACCTTCATTGACAAACTGCATTTTGTGTTTACTTGTGTTGTCTTTGACTAATATTTAAATTGGTTTGATGTTCCAAAATACTCAGTGTGACAAACATGCAAAAAAAAACAGGAAATCAGGAAGGGGGCAAACACTTTTTCACACCACTTTAACTCATTCTTCTCCCACTGTTCATCTATGGATATTCCATCCCTGCATGTTTCATATTATGAACCTGTTAGCAGAGAATGTGGCTGAAATATCAATAAACATTTATCTTTCTGACATTTATAAATTTTTTCACGTTATTTTGCAGATAATTCTGCACTCAATACTCCATAATGACAAAGTGAAAATAGAATTTTAGAAATGCTTGCAAATGTATTAAAAAGGAAAAACTAAAATTTCACATAGGCATAAGTATTCAGAGCCTTTGCCATTAATTGAATTCCATTTACAGCATTTAGCAGACACCCTTATCCAGAGCGACTTTCAACTGATACAGTCTTACAATACAAGCAATTGTGGGTTAAGGGCCTTGCTCAAGGACCCAACAGTGGCAGCTTGGCAGAGGTTGGATTTGAACCCTGGACCTTCTGTTTCAGTACCTTAACCACTAGGCTACCACAGTCTGATTGTCTTTTCACCAGGGCACCTTTCTAGAATTATAGCTCTAGGTTCCTTATATTTCTCTTAATGATCTTTGAGATGTTTCTACACCTTGCCTGTTTCAACCTGTGGTAAATTCAGTTGATTGGACATGATTTTTAAAGACATACACCTGTCTATACAAGATCTCACAGTGAACAATGCATATTAGAGCAAAAACCAAACCATGAGGAGAAAAGAACTACCTGTAGAGTTCAGTCAGAGGACGGTGTGGAGGTAAAGATCTGGAGAAGGATACAAATTCTGCTGCACTGAAAGTTTCCAAGAGCACAGAGGCCTCTATAATTCTTAAATGGAAGAAGTTTGGAACAACCAGGACTCTTCCTAGAGCTGAGTCGCCCCCAAACTAAGTAATCGGTGGAGAAGGGCTTTGGTAAGAGAAGTGACCAAGAACCCAATCCTTTGTGCAGATGGAGAAACTTGCAAATTCCTAAACAAAATGTGAAAAAAGTGTAAGGGAATGAAGACTTTAGAAATGCATTGTACTTAAAGCCATGTATTCTGTCCTACAGAGTCCTCAGATTCTGAGAATCAGCTGATGAAGAAGCTTTTCTCCTCTTACAATGTCAAGGTGCGGCCGGCAGAAACACTAAAGAGCAAAGTGGTCGTGAGGGTTGGAATGATCCTGGCGTCCTTTGTCGGTCTGGTAAGATGCTCTATACACGTTACACTCGACCTACAGCCTTTAGCAGGTTCCCTTATCTGGAGCAAACAGTGACAGCCTGGCAAATCTGGGGTTTGAACTCATAACTTAATAAATAAGTAGTCCAGAGTTGTAACCACTAAGCTACTACTGTCACATTATGGGCCCGTTAGTTCTATATACTAACAGCTCAGAGCTAAATATGCATCCTACTGCTCTTGCGTTGGTCTTCTGCTCTAATACCGCTGAATAAATGTTTAAAACGTTGCTCTATACAATGTGGTGAATATTATATTTAACACAGAACATCAAATCGTCTGACGTTTTAATCAGTCTGTAGTGTCTCGCATTTTGTATTGTGGTTTTTTTTTGTTATAGTGGCTCCACAATTAATGAGAGCATCCAGTCCAATTTTTTTACAAGCCTCCATTTGTAGATTTGGGGAAATCTCTGATTGAGGCGATCTACGCTGAACAGCAGTGGTCAAAAAGCTTTTTCTTCAGCATGAGGCAACCTCTCTTTGTAAAATTGCGAAGAGATTGTGTTTTTACCAGGGCACCTCTTGAGTTGGGTGAAGAACAGCAGGTGATTCTGGCTCTCATGTTCTCAGCGAATGAGGGATCAAAACACAGAGACAGTCACAGCGTAGCTCCTGTAAAAGATGAAAATTAACCCATAACTCCAAATGTATTCATGTTCGAATAGGACTAAAGTGTGGTTGTGATATACAGGTATAACAGTTGCATTACGCTCTGTGAAACAGGTCTTTGGCCAAAATGGACGTTGACCACAAATTACCAAAGTCACATAGCCTTTTAGTCTACTGTAATGTAAATAGAAAGGGTATTTTTGACAAGAAAACTGTGCAAATGATAAGTAAATGTGTCAGAGATGCCGCTGAAAACGCGAGTTATACACGTGCCACACCTTTTTTAATTCATGGAAATTCACAATAATTATAAATAATACAATAAAGGACTGTTACGACTCTGTTTAGGTTAAAGACATAACACTTTAGAGGATGGAATGATGGACCTGATACTTCAGTTTGAAGCCACAAAGGCATTGATAGACAGTATTACGAACAACACGGAAGATCAGCCAGATGAACCAGAGACTCAACGAGAGAATATGAGTCATTATATAGTTATAGGTTAAAGAAAATATACAGATAGTGGAGGGACAAACAAAGCAGTAATACTTACAAAAGGACAGGTACATACACTTACAGTGATGCTTGAAAGTTTGTGAACCCTTTAGAATTGTCTATATTTCTGCATAAATGTGACCTAAAACATCTTCAGATTTTCACACAAGTAGATAAAGAGAACCCAGTTAAACAAATGAGACAAAAATATTATACTTGGTCATTTATAGAGAAAAATGATGCAATATTACATATTAGTAAGGGGCAAAAGTATGGGATTAGCAGGTAATTTGAAGCTGAAATTAGAGTCAGGTGTTTTCACTCAATGGATGACAAAGAATAGGGATCTATCAAAGTCTTCTCTTCACAACACATGTTTGTGGAAGTGTATCATGGCACGAACAAAGGAGATTTCTGAGGAGCTCAGAAAAAGAGTTGTTGATGCTCATCAGGCTGGAAAAGGTTACAAAACTCCACTAATCCACAGTCAGACAGATTGTGTACAAATGGAGGAAATTCAAGACCATTGTTACCCTCCCCAGGAGTGGCCGACAAACAAAGATCACTCCAAAAACAAGGCGTGTAATAGTTGGCGAGGTCACAAAGGACCCCAAAGCAACTGAAGGCCTCTCTCACATTGGCTAATGTTAATGTTCATGAGTCCACCATCAGAAGAACACTGAACAACAATGGTGTGCATGGCAGGGTTGCAAGGAGAAAGCCACTGCTCTCCAAAAAGAACATTGCTGCTCGTCTGCAGTTTGCTAAAGATCACGTGGACGAGCCAGAAGGCTATTGGAAGAATGTTTTGTCGATGGATGAGACCAAAATAGAACTTTTTGGTTTAAAAGAAAAGCATTATGTTTGGAGAAAGGAAAACACTGCATTCCAGCATAAGAACCGAATCCCATCTGTGAAACATGGTGGTGGTAGTATCATGGTTTGGGCCTGTTTTGCTGCATCTGGGCAGGATGGCTTGCCATCATTGATGGAACAATGAATTCTGAATGATATCAGAGAATTCTAAAGGAAAATGTCAGGACATCTGTCCATGAACTGAATCTCAAGAGAAGGTGGGTCATGCAGCAAGACACCGACCCTAAACACACAAGCTGTTGATTGGCTGTTTACAGCCACAGCGTACAGAGTTGTGGCAAATTTTTATTTCCTATCGTAATTTAATATACTGGTTAAGACCTTGACCGGTAAAGCAAACAGACGGACATTAAGCAGAGCTTGTAATGTAAAACATTCCTTAACCATGACCACTGCTCTGTTTAAAGAGAATAACTTTTCATGACATGTAAGTCAGTGCCAGTGTGCAGTGCTTTTGTGGCAGCGCTCACTGCGTTTGGCTCAGCTGTCGGTGTCAGTGTGTGTCTGTATGTGTGTGTGTACATGACGTGAGTCTAAATGTTGGCACCCTCTGAGTTAGGCAGGTCACAATATCCTCGACTTCCTGTCCATGGATTTTAATAGCGAGTCTCAGATAACAAACACTCACGGCAATACAGACACATAAGTTTAATCTCTAGCTCTCTCTCTGTAGATTTGTTTCGTTTATACTGTACACAGATAACTCGTAACAGCTGCCATAATCCAGATCCATTTAGAAAGCCACCATTAGATTTGTTGTTTTAGCAATGGTCTTATGACCATACATAACATTGTGGAGGACTGTACCCATAATCCTCTTTTCCTTCTGAAAATTGGTTAGTTGGCTGCTACCCTTCAAAAAACTCCATTCCTGATCAAGCTTCTTCAGACGAGAAGGGTCAACTTAGCCTCACGTTGAAGCTGCCAGATATTGTTAAATTCTTGCCACTGTTTTTAATACTGCATACAAATTTCATGTATTTTCTGGTTGTATTCTAATAAAGAGTCTGAGATATCGTTATATATCTAATGGTGGCCTAAGACTTTTGCACAGTATTGTATCTCTGAATGTATGCAAATGAGTAATTTATCCAGCTGAATATTATCCAACTAATGACTTTGAATACGCTCTCTTAGTAAACACCTCAGATTGTGTATGTATATGTGATTTGCCTTTGCCGTCCGCCTGCTCCAACCTCACACGAGTCCCGAGCTGAGCCAGCTGTCTCTGAAACATTCCTGCGCTGGTTTTAAATAGCCGTTCCCTCGTGTGTGCCGCCGTGTCCTATCTGCTTAAACAATCCCACCACAGCACAGCGGGAGAATTCGGAGCTGTTCCCGTCCCTCAGAGCGCCCTCTTAGTGTTAATCACAGCTACATACCCACCTGTTGTACTTATCAAGTTTGCTGATGACGCAACTGCTTCAGGCCTCATCAACCGCCGCAACGCGTCAGCCAAAAGAGAGGAGGTCACGTCAAGTCTGATTTAATTTCTGTATATTTTTACAATGGAGCATCGTCTCAAAACAGCTCTACAAATTTCTAATATCTAAGGCCAATCCCAAACTGAGAAAGCCTAGGGTGACATTGGCAAGGAAAAACTCCCTAAGCATTATGAAGAAGAAACCTTGGGAGGACCAAGACTCAAAAAGAGTCCCGGCCTCTTGGGCGGCGTAGATGATAAATGTAAGAATTACCTAAGTCCTAATTAATAGGTGAAGTGGTTTGTGGATTGGTGCCGAAACAACAACCTGTGTCTTAATGTTAACAGAACAAAAGAGATGATTTGTTGACTTCAGTGGCTCCATCGTGGAGAAGGTTGAGAGCTCCAAGTTCCTTGGTCAACGCAAACTTCACAGCCAATAAAGGCCAGAAACAAGTCTGCTTTCTATGGAGACTGATCAAAACCCCTTACTGTCTGCTTTGGGAACTGCACCAAATCCCTGCAGCAGATAGAGGACATCACCAGGGTCTCTTTTACATTTATGGCATTTAACTGACGCCCTTATCCAGGGTGACTTACAATTGATACAGTTACAATTGAAGCAGTTGTGGGTTAAGGGCCTTGCTCAAGGACCCAACAGTGGTGGGTTGGCAGAGGTGGGATTTGAACCCTAGACCTTCTGGTCCATAGTCCAGTACCTTTCCCACTAGGCCACCCTAATCCCATATTTGGCAGGCGGCCTTATTAAGAGCGACTTACAATTGAAACATTCTTACAGTCCAAGCAATTGTGGATTAACGACCCAAAAGTGGCAGTTTGGCAGAGGTGGGATTTGAACCCTGGACCTTCTGGTCCTTATCTAGTGCTAGGCCACCACAGTCCCACGGTCTTCACTACATCAAGGACGTCTACAACAAACAGTGCATCACCAAAGTCACCAGCACTGTGGATCACTCATCCTATCATTTTCATAGACAGTTCACCCTTCTACCATTGGGCAGAAGGTACCAGCTGCTCTCCAACTGTGTATCACTGTGTGTCCAGAGAGTCTGTCACTGGCACCTGAAATGTCTGTTTATGATAGGAATATATTTCTGGTGCATAATGTAGGTAGAACCCATAAGAATGCCCCAAGTTTTGAATATTTCCTCAATGCCCATGAGCATGAAATTCAGGTCTATCCACTGCACAGTTAAGCTCATGAGAGACACCAGACAAAACACTGCAATGGACGAATAATTACATCCAGTGTCGGGCCGATACTAAGCATTAGTATCTCTAGTAGACATACCCGCTTAATCCAACTCAGGGTCTCAGGGGTCTGGGGGCTATCACAAGGTGGGAACCAACCTCAGACAAGGGAGTACATGTACACGCAGTCACACTGGGACACTTTAGAGACACCAACGAACCTAAATGTGGGGGGGAAGAACATGCATATGGGATATGGGAAGAACATACAAACTCCACATAGGAAGGGTCCGGGCTGGGAAATGGAATTAGGCATCTCTGGAACTGTGAGGCATCTGTTGTTGTTGTTGTTGTTGTTTTTGTTGTTGTTGTTATTATTATTATTATTATTGTTGTTGTTGTTGTTGTTGTTTTTGCCTCAGAATGCTCTTAAAACATTTCAATTTCATTTTAATTTTACCAGAATGCTTAAAATAAATTTTATTTGCTCCTTAAAACTATTTATTTGCTTTTAGAACTTTTAAATTTGCTTTAGGGTTAATTAAATTAAATAAATAACCTTTTGATTTGCTTCACAGGACCGTTAAAGCTTTTTTGACAGTACTAGCTTCAGCATTCATAACTTTTTTTTAAATTTCCTTTAAAGTGTTCCTAAGCCTTTTTATTTTAGTTTTTTAAATGTTTTGATTTGCTCTACAGTGCTGTTAAATCTTTTTTGCTTCAGTGTTCATAACTTTTAGGTTTGCTTTACAGTGTTCTTCAACCTTTTTATTTGCTTCAAGGTGTTTGAATATTTTGTTTTTCTTGAACTGCCTTCGGAAGCTTTTGGATTTGCTTCATGATATTCTTAAAACTTAATTTGCTTTGCAGTGTTTTTCAGAACTCTTTTTTTGCCTAGTGTTCTTGATTTTTTATTTTTATTTTTATTTTGGTTCAGAATGTTCTTAAGCTTTTTGATAAGTTCTTGATTTGGTTCACAGTGTTCTTAAAATTCTTTCATTTATTTCACAATGTTTGAAAACTTTATTTGCTTCAGTGTCTTAACTTTGATTTGCTTCAGAATAGTCTTCAAACTTTTGCTTCTGCAGTGTTTTTCAGAACTTTTTAAATTTCCTTTAATGTCCCTGAACAATTTTGATTTAGGTTCAGAATATTCTCAAAACCCCAATTTAACACAGACTGTTTCTCATGTGTTTCGATGTTTCACCACAGAACATGAAAGATGAAGAGATGAACACCATCGTAATCATGAACCTGGTGAGTAGCTCTGACGGATGTTCATCCTGTACGTCGGTTCAGATGTGTTGCAAAATGGCAACAAAACATACATTATGCACGAGCTCTGGAAAAAATAAAGGGCAGATTAGACCGAAGGAAACATTATTCAAATGTCCTGCGGATTACTTGCAGACAAATGCACAGAGAAATTGCAGCCTGTATAATTAATGACGGAGAGAGCGAAATTTGAAATAATGGGATGAAATGATGAACTGGTTCGATTTCTCATTTCTACAGTGTCTCACTTTGCTTCCTGCTCATTCATCCTTGCTTGGCTTCCAATTCCTTCCTGGGGTCTGATCTTTTGCATGGATGCTACAACAGCCATGTAACTGTTGGGTGAAGCTGTTGGTCAACATTCAGGTGCGCTATCAGGCCAAAAGTATGTAGACACCCCTTCTAGCTGCGATATCTGGTATTTCATCCAAAGCCACTGAGAACAGGTTTATAATATTATTCATATGTGTATGGTCTCCATAGATGAGCAGTGGGAGCAGAATGGGTTGTACTGAACAGCCCAGTGACTCGTAATAGGACACTTTTATGGGTTTCCACCTCATTAACTTTCTGCCCTGCCCTCCCAACACATAAAATGGCTAGCCAACTTTGATGGAGATCTTGCAAAGAGCTTTAAGTCCATCAGACCCTTTTGAGATGGACTGGAATGCCAACAGTGAGCCAGGGTGAAATGACCCCACAGTCAAGTTCCAAAATGAAGTGGAAAGCCTTCTTAGAACAGTGAAGGTTGTTGCTGTTGTAAGCCAGAGGGCAGTAACTCTCTCCCTCCTCCGGTTGGCTGGGGATGACGTGCCACCAAGGACTTTCCCGCTGAGGATTCAGAATCGAAATAAGCCTGACTTGACTTATAGTAACCAGAGGTGGTAAGAAATGAAGTACAAGTACGTAGTTAGTGTATTTAAGTATTTTAGGTATTTGTAGTTTGTAACTTAATACCAAGCCGTGCTTGACAATTTAAAAGGAGCTCTTTCAGAGCAGGTTTGCCTCTATGGGCATTTATATTATACACCTATGGTCACAGAAATAAATAGAAGTCTTTTGAACCCTTTTGATATTCAGCATAACGCATTTTACTGCCAACAAATAACTGTGTACATTTTATACTTTTTTTTATTAATCAGACACGAGAGGTTTATCCATAATTTGCTAAAGGCGCAGTTTGTTATACTAAAATGCAGTGAGAGTGTTTCAGAGAGTCGATGATAACTATAGTTTGGGTTAAATATCATGATGTACTGCATTACTGAATATTACCAGGTCTAGTTATGAGAGATTTAGCAGAATTAAGAAAAAAAATCTTGTATATTTTTCTTTCCCAAGTCCAAAAATGTTTTATTCTTTTTGTGCTGACAATGATAAGGTCACTTGGATGATTTTTGCAGATGATCCATGTCGTTGAAGTTCAAACCGTTATGCATCCTCAGTGTCATGGATCTGTACCTCTCACCCTCAAAAAAAGATATGCTGCTGCAAAAATTGAGTTAGAAGGTTTAAGTAAGGAAAAGACTTGTGTAATAAAGAACGTGTGCACTTCTGCCACATTTGGTAGCAACAAAGGGGGAACACACTCTCCACACAAATATTCATGTATTTCCATTTCTGGGAGTCCGCAAACTTTTGGTTATTTAGTTTATGTCATTGGTATCTGTGGTATTTATTGCAGGAATGGAAGGATTATCGGCTGTCCTGGAATCCCAAAGAGCATGATGAAATTGATGTACTGAGAATTCCTTCTGGAAAAGTGTGGCTTCCAGACATCGTGCTTATCAACAAGTGAGTGTGTGTGACCACAAGATGAATGATGTTTATCTGTCTCTGGATATACAGTGGTGCTTGAAAGTTTGTGAACCCTTTAGAATTTTCTGTATTTCTGCATAAACATGACCTAAAACATCATCAGATTTTCACACAAGTCCTAAAAGTAGATAAAGAGAACCCAGTTAAACAACTGAGACACAAATATTATACTTGGTCATTTATTTATTGAGAAAATGATCCATGTATTACATATTAAAGTGGAGTGGCAAAAGTATGTGAGCCCCTTTGCTTTCAGTATCTGGTGTGACCCCCCTGTGCAGCAATAACTGCAACTAAATGTTTCCAGTAACTGTTGATCAGTCCTGCACACCGGCTTGGAGGAATTTTAACCCATTTCTCCGTACAGAACAGCTTCAACTCTGGGATGTTGCTGGGTTTCCTCACATTAACTGCTCACTTCAGGTCCTTCCACAACATTTCGATTGGATTAAGGTCAGGACTTTGACTTGGCCATTCTAAAACATTAACGTTATTCTTCTTATATCCATTCTTGGGTAGAACTAATTGTGTGCTTAGGGTCGTTGTCTTGCTGCATGACCCACCTTCTCTTGCGATTCAGTTCATGGACATATGATTCAGAATTCTTTGTTCCATCAATGATGGCAAGCCGTCCTGGCCCAGATGCAGCAAAACAGGCCCAAACCATAATACTACCACCACCATCCTTCACAGATGAGATAAGGTTCTTATGCTGGAATGCAGTGTTTTTCCTTCTCCAAAACATAACGCTTTTCTTTTAAAACCTAAACGTTCTCTTTTGTTCTTTAAAACTAACATCCTTCCAATACCTTCTTGCTCTTCCATGTGATCTTTTAGCAACGGCAGCAAGCACAATGTTCTTTTTTGGAGAGCAAGTGGCTTTCTCTCCTTGCAACCCTGCCAATGCACCACCATTGTTGTTTTTCAGTTTCTTCTGATGGTGGACTCATAAACATTACATTAGCCAATGTGAGAGAGGCCTTCAGTTGCTTAGAAGTTACCCTGGGGTCCTTTGTGACCTCGCCGACTATTACACACCTTGCTCTTGGAGTGATCTTTGTTGGTCGACCACTCCTGGGGAGGGTAACAATGGTGTTGAATTTCCTCCATTTGTACACAATCTGTCTGACTGTGGATCGGTGGAGTCCAAACTCTTTAGAGATGGTTTTGTAACCTTTTCCAGCCTGATGAGCATCAACAACTCTTTTTCTGAGCTCTTCAGAAATCTCCTTTGTTCGTGCCATGATACACTTCCACAAACATGTTGTGAAGAGCAGACTTTGATAGATCCCTGTTAAAACAGGATGCCCACTCACACCTGATTGGCATTCCATTGATTGAAAACACCTGACTCTACTTTCACCTTCAAATGAACTGCTAATCCTAGAGGGTCACATAATTTTGCCACGCACTAATATGTAATACTGGATCATTGTCCTCAATAAATAAATGACCAAGTATAATGTTTTGGTCTCATTTGTGTAACTGGGTTCTCTTCATCTACTTTTAGGACTTGTGTGAAAATCTGATGATGTTTTAGGTCATATTTATGCAGAAATATAGACAATTCTAAAGGGTTCACAAACTTTCAAGCACCACTGTAGTGTGTAAGGATGGATTGGTGACCTGTCTTAGCTTGGTTCCCGCCTTGCACCCTGTATGACTCGGCTTTATGCGACCTTAACTGGGTATGAAAATGAATGCATGTTTGTTTTATAATCCACAATAGTTTTTCAGCCAAGTAGCATTTAAAGCAGGTGGACTTCTGTTAACTCTTCTGTAAAATCATGCATCTCTGGTGCTTTAGAATCTCCCCCAGAGGCCACAGATCACCACAAAGAGCTCGCATTTTAATCTCTTTAGCGTAGAACAGACTAATGCTGCCTCCTCACCTTCTGTGCTATCTCTGTTAGCAGTAGATTGCCTCAAACGTGTTATGGAGTGTATGGTTTATTCAAGATTCTATAGATAGCTCTGCCTCTGGCCTCCCTCGAGTGCATTTTGAATTCATTGAGAATCTTTTTTATGGTAGATTATTACTAGAAGATGTTTTAGATCGGAAAATATACCATGAATAAACCCTTAACCCTAACTGGTGCAGGCTGGTCCCAGCTCTCATTGAATTTTAATGAAGACATTTGCTCTTCTGCTGAAATAGCGATAATGCTGTATCATACAGTACGTCTGACTCTGTACAGGATGGCATGTCTGTCTCACTGTCTGTCTCACTATCATTTCAAACAAAGACTAGGAAGCACGGGCATCTACCTGCTCTTGTTTGGAGCGTATTGGATGATAACTGCGTCAAACAAATGGTCCAATTACATCATGTGCATACAAGTAAAATATTTTCCAAAAATTCTCCACAAAACTTGTCAGCTCTTTGCAGGTATTTCTAACAGCCTATAGGGGTCGCTGTGGCAGAGGCAGGGAGAGTAAACAGCCGAATATGTCTCTGCAGTGCTTGGCCAGGTTTGAGGCAGAAGACAGCCATTGCTATCCCTACAGTGATGTTTTTTTATTACAGGTTTAAAACAAGTTATTTTACTTTTGCACCAATAATTTGATCCCAATCTGCAGGTGGTGGCGATTCCAGATGTGTGGATTTAACAATAACTAGGCAATATCCCTTGTTGTATGAAGTAATTCTTGACATTATTAAAAACACACAAACTTTCAGCATAAGGATCTACCCAAAGATGGTATAAAAAAAAGAGATATAGTTGGGGAAGCTAATGTGATTGTCATCTCCCATAAGGCAGTGGATTTTATTTCAGATGATTTAGAAGGTAGAGGAGGATGGGTTCCCTTTTGAGTTTGGTTCCTAACAAGGTTTCTTTCTCTCATCTGAGGGAGTTTTTCCTTTTTGCCATTGGCTTGAGACTTGGATCTGGATCTCTGTAAAGCTGCTCTGTGACAACACCTCTTGTGAAAAGTGCTAAACAAGAGTATTTCTGCCTGTCCATCACAGGCTACTTTGAGGCAGCTTTTGCCATAAGGCATGTCTTTGCAATGTGGGCAGAAACCAGAGGATTTGGAGAAAACCGACATGGGGAGAACATACAAACTCCACACAGGCAGCGGTTCAGACTAGAAACTGATATACTAATACTTTTGCCCACATGTTGGTTTGTGTCCCAGTACTTTTGCCCACATGCTGATTTGTGTCCCAGTACTTTTGGCCACATGCTTGTTTATGTCCTAATACATTTACATTTACATTTACAGCATTTAGCAGACGCCCTTATCCAGAGCGACTTACAATTGGTACAGTCTTACAATCCAAGCAGTTGTGGGTTAAGGGTCTTGCTCAAGGACCCAACAGTGGCAGCTTGGCAGAGGTGGGATTTGAACCCTGGACCTTGTGGTCCAGGGTTCAGTATCTTACCCGCTAGGCTACCACAGTCCCTAATACTTTTGCCCACATTCTGGTTTGTGTCCCAGTACTTTTGCCCACATGCTGGTTTTTTGTCCCAGTACTTTTGCCCACATGCTGGTTTGTGTCCTAATACTTTTGCCCACATTCTGGTTTGTGTCCCAGTACTTTTGCCCACATGCGGGTTTGTGTCCTAATACTTTTGCCCACATGCTTGTTTATGTCCTAATACTTTTGCCCACATGCTGGTTTGTGTCCTAATACTTTTGCCCACATTCTGGTTTGTGTCCCAGTACTTTTGCCCACATGCTGGTTTGTGTCCCAGTACTTTTGGCCACATGTGGGTTTGTGTCATAGGTCACTGGAGATGTGAGGTGACAGCGCTAACCACTGCTCAAAGACGAGCACCTTCACAAGTTTAACCATTCTGATGAAATTAAGCTAAATGACTTCCAGTACGTATCATAAATGACTCCGCTGTGGTTTATCACATGCTTTTCGGCGTCTGAAAAACCAGACAATACCTGAAGCGTGTGTGTCAGGGCTAAAGTAAAGAACATGGTGCAAACATCGAACGTTATCCGAGGCATTTCTTAACGAACCTGCTCATGATGGACCAGTTTTGTCATATTGCTCTCAAGCCAAGATTCAAGCACTTTGTGTCCGAAGCAATTACAGAATGGGTCTGATAACTGTTGCGTAAGGTTGGATCTTTCCCAGCTTTTTAAAAAAAAGAGCCATTATTCCTTCATTAGCATCCTTTCTAAAGGAACCGGTCGTCAGTGATTTATCATATCAGGAAGACGATGTTCTAACTGAGACCAAAATTTAAGACAAAACTCGGGGATATATAATCAATACCTGGAGCTTTGCCATGTTTCAATGACTTTAATGTCTTCTTTAGCTCTTTTAGTGTTATTGGCTGTCCGAAAGCATCTGCATCTTCGTGGGGAAAAACTGGCAGACTCCAAAGACTATCTGGTCCTTCTAATTGTAGTTCTGGTTTGTATAGCTGCATTATATTCCTGAAAGATGAAACAAGTTTTATAACAGGAATATCAGAGAGACAACATTCAGTGAGGGAGGAGCCCTTTATGAGAAGAAGCATTACAACTTACTGCTCTTAACTGGGACTGGTATTAAACACAAAAAGGTTCTGCTACCATATGCACAATGTTTTTTTTGTTTTTTTTTATATTTACACATACTTTTTTCCGTATGAAGATGCTGTTATCTGGTAATAAAAATTGTTAAGTAGAATACAACCTTTAATTTTTTTTTTTTTATAAAAAAGACAAAGTGCCAACAGAGACCAAGCATTTATAGCTTAAATAAAAGTTCATTTAAGTTCAGCAATTTTGTGTCTCAATTATTAGTTGGAACCCCACATTCAGTTTGTGTCCTAATACTTTTGCGCACATGCTGGTTTGTGTCTTAATACTTTTGCCGTCATGCTGGTTAATGTCCCAGTACTTTTGGCCACATGCTGGATTGTGTCCTAATACTTTTACCTACATGCTGGTTAATGTCCCAGTATTTTTGGCCACATGCTGGTTTGTGTCCTAATACTTTTGCTCACATTCTGGTTTGTGTCCCAGTGCTTTTGGCCACCTGCTGGCTTGTGTCTCAATACTTTTGCCCACATGCTGGTTAATGTCCCAGTACGTTTGGCCACATGCTGGTTTGTGTCCCAATACTTTTGCCCACATGCTGGTTTGTGTCCCAGTACTTTTGGCCACATGCTGGTTTGTGTCCCAATATTATTGCCCACATGCTGGTTTGTGTCCTAATACTTTTGCCCACATTCTGGTTAATGTTCCAGTTCTTTTGGCCACATGCTGGTTTGTGTCTCAATACTTTTGCCCACATGCTGGTTTGTGTCCCAATACTTTTGCCCACATGCTGGTTTGTGTCCCAGTACTTTTGCCCACATGCTGGTTTGTGTCCCAATACTATTGCCCACATGCTGGTTTGTGTCCTAATACTCTTTCCCACATGCTGGTTAGTGTCCTAATACTTTTGCCCACATTTTGGTTAATGTTCCAGTGCTTTTGGCCACATGCTGGTTTGTGTCTCAGTACTTTTGCCCACATGCTGGTTAATGTTCCAGTGCTTTTGGCCACATGCCGGTTTGTGTCCCAGTACTTTTGGCCACGTGAGGGTTTGTATCTCAGTACTTTGTGAATGCATATGTAGCAAATGATGTCACAACAGGTAAATGAGTCTCACAGACACTGAGTACTCTGTGAAGACATCATCAATTTCAGTTAAAATTTTTAATTTGTCGGTTGCGATTTGAATTTTGTCCCTTAAAATTTGAATCTGCAATTTATGTGCAATAAGTCTTTTTATTTTTTATTTATTTATGGAAAAACAAAGTGCAAACAGAGACCGACCGTGCATTTCTAGCTTAAATAAATTGTCACGCTCGCTTGCCACCACGCCAGCGTCACCTACTCACGTCACGATTCCACGCACCTGTTCCTCATTTTCCTCATCACACCTACACACTATTTAAACCGCACTCACCTCACTCTCACTGCGGATTATTGATGTTATGCCACCAACGCTTTCCCTACCAGTCGTGCCTCTACACACCGTCCCTCGTCTCGCGTTCCTAAGCAACTCCGTTCCCGTCCGTCAGTATTCCCGCACATCCAGGTTTTTGTCACGTTTTTTTCAGGCCCGTTTTTCGCTCCGGCCTCGGTTTCTGTTATCCACCCTGTTTTTTCCCATTCCCGCCTGTTCGTTCCGCTGTGTTTGTTTTTTCTGTTGGTTAATAAAAGCTCCCCTTTACTTTGAACCTGCGTTCGTCTCCTGCTTTCCCCCCTCCGGCTCACGCGTTACAGATTAATCCGCCACTACATGGAGACGGCAGTTCCCCTAAATGTTTTTGTTTTTCCCTCGACCGTTTCTAACGGCGATCCTGCCTCCTGCTGGCCATTTGTGGTGCAGTGCAGGTCGTTTTTTGATGTTTTCCCTTTTGATTCTGAGTTTGAGAAAGTTTCCTTTTTGTTTCTCCACCTGGGAGGTGAAGCCCTGGTTTGGGCCACCCACATGTGGCCGATGCTCCGGAAGGGCACCGTAGACGTATTCCTGGAGGAGCTGGAGTTCGCTTTTAGCTCCTCCTGGGAAGCCCCGGGCATCAACGCTGTGGGTCCCAGCCCTGCAGAACCAGTTCGCCCTGTCCGCTCTGCACTGGTTGGTAAGGTGCTGGATCCCCAGCTTACCACCAGCCGGACCGCCCTAACCAGGCGTCAAAGCGAACTGCCTGCCGATAATTTCATTTTTAGTCGCTCTTGTTTCTTACCCGATCCTTTAGTTCCTAGCATTCGCGTTTCCAAACACGCCTCAGAACCCCTAGTTCTCGGTCATGGTACCGCTCAGTCAGCTTCCTCGACACCCGCACTACGTTCGTTTGGGACACGGACGGTCACATCACCCCCGCTCGTGCCCACTCCCGCGTCCCGGATGTTGGTGCCAGTGGCTGCCCCAAGGACATCTGCAGTTCCGGTGGCTGCCCCAAGGACATCTGCAGTTCCGGTGGCTGCCCCAAGGACGTCTGGCAGTTTCCGGTGGCTGCCCCAAGGACGTCTGCAGTTTCCGGTGGCTGCCCCAAGGAACTCTGCAGTTCCTGTGGCTGCCCCAAGGACGTCTTGCATTTTCCCGTGGCTGCCCCCAAGCCAACGTCTTCAGTTCCGGTGGCTGCCCCAAGCGACATCTGCAGTTCCGGTGGCTGCCCCAAGGACGTCTGCAGTTTCCGGTGGCTGCCCCCAGGGCACCATAAAGCCTTCCAAAGGCCACTGCCTCCACAAGACCCTCCGTCCTGAGCAAGTCCTCCTCCGCGGAGACCACGTCTGATACCTCACTAACGGCCGCAACCCCCCGAGAAAACCCGTTCGTAGAGTTGTCTCCTCCATAGAGACCCAAGTCGTCCGCCTCTGCTGTCGAGCATCACGTCGTCGTCGCCTCTGCTGTCCCGAGCATCACTCCGTCGTCGAACCTCTGTCGAGCATCCACGACGCGTCGACCCTGCTGTCGAGCAATCAACGTCGTCGTCGACCTGCTGGTCGCGCAATCACGTCGTCGTCGACCCTGCTGTCCGAGCATCACAGTCGTCCGTCGCCCTGCTTGTCGAGCATCACGTCGTCGTCGCCTGCTGTCGAGCATCACGTCGTCGCGACCCTGCTTGTCGAGCATCACGTCCGTCCGTCGACCCTAGCTGTCCGAGCATCACTCGTCGTCGACCCGCTGTCGAGCATCACGTCGTTCGTCGACCTGCTGTCCGAGCATCACGTCTTCGTCGACCCTGTCTGTCGAGCATCACGGCGTCGCGACCCCTGTGTCGAGCATCACGTCCGTCGTCGACCCTGCTGTCGAGCTCACGTCGTCGTCGAACTGCCTGTCGACAATCACGTCGTCGTCGACCCTGCTTTGAGCCATCAACGACGTCGGTCGTCGACCCTGCTGTCGAGCATCACGTCGTCGTCGCCCGGGCTGTCGAGCATCACGTCGTCGTCGACCCTGCCTGTCGAGCATCCACGTCGTCGTCACCCTGCTGTCGAGCATCAACTCGTCGTCGACCCTGCTGTCGAGCATCACGTCGCGTCGACCCTGCTGGTCGCATCACGTCGTTCCCACGACTCGGCTCTCGAGCATCACGTCCGTCCACGACTCTGCTCTCGAGCATCACGTCGTCCACGACTCTGCTCTCGACATCACGTTCCGTCCACGACTCCTGCTCCGAGCATCACGTCGTCCACGACCTCTGCTCTCGAGCCATCACGTCGTCCACGTCTCTGCCCTCGAGCATCACGTCGTCCACCGACTCTGCCCTCTCGAGCATCAACCGTCGTCCACGACTCTGCTCTCGAGCAATCACGTCGTCCACGACTCTGGCTCTCGGCATCACGTCGTCCACGCTCTGCTCTCGACATCACGTCATCCACGACTCTGTCTCTAGCATCACCGTCGTCCACGACTCTGCTCTCAGCATCAGTCTTCCACGCCTCTGCTCTCAAGCATCACGTCGTCACGACTCTGCTCTCAGCATCACGTCGTCCACGACTCTCTCTCAAGCATCCACGTCGTCCACGACTCGCTCTCAGCATCACGTCGTCCCGACTCTGCTCTCAAGCATCACGTCCGTCCCACGACTCTGCCTCTCAGCATCACGTCCCGTCCCACGACTTTGCTCCGAGCATCAACGTCGTCCACGACTCCCCTGACAAGCTCACGTCGTCCCACGACCCCGCTGACAAGCCATCACGTCCGTCCACGACGCTGCTTCTGCAGCCACTCTCCGCCACGACTCTGCTCTGCAGCCATCGTCGTCCCTACTCCTGCTCTGCAGCCACTCGTCGTCCCACGACTCTGCTCTTCATCCCAACTCGTCGTCCACGACTCTGCTCTGCAGCCACTCGTCGTCCACGACTCTGCTCTTCAGCCACTCGTCCCGTCCCACGACTCCCCCAGCTCTGCCAGCCCGCTCGTCGTCCACGACTCAGCCTGCAACCATCTCGTCGTCCACGACTCATCCCTGCACCGGCTCGTCGTCCACGATCAGCTCTGCAGCCGCTCGTCCGTCTCCTGCTACAACAACGCCGCCTCGCCTCGCCGTCAAGCATCCGCCACGTCCGCCTCGTGCCGTCAGCATCGCCACGTCCGCCTCCTGCTCTCAAAGCATCGCCAACTCGCCTCTGCTCTCAAGCATCGCCCTCGTCGACTCTGCTCTCAAAGCAATCGCCTCGTCGCCTCTGTCTCAGCCGTCCCTCCGCCCTCGCCCGCTGCTGTCAGCATCCGCCGCTCGCCGCTGCTGTCAAGCATCGCCGCCTCTGCCGCTGCTGTCACACGCCGCCTCGCCGCTGCTGTCCAAGCATCGCCGCCTCGCCGCTGCCTGTCGAGCATCGCCGCCCCTCGCCGCTGCTGTCAAGCATCTGCCGCCTCCCGCTGCTGTCAAGCATCGCCGCCACGTCGACTCCGCTCGTTGCCTCCAGCCGTCCGACTCCGCTCGTCGCTTCAGAGTCCGTCGCCTCCCGCTCTCCAGCGTCGCCTCATCGGTGCCTTCCACGCGCCGACCGCCCGACTTTGGCGGTCCCCTCCTAAGGGTCCTCCCGGCTAGGAGACCCCCCGAGACAGGCTGCGACGGGGGGCCTCTTTCTGGAGTCCGAGCTCCTGTCCTCGACTCCTTGTGGGGGTCTCTGTCACGCTCGCTTTGCCACCCCCAGCCGTCACTACTCACGTCACGATTCCACGCACCTGTTTTCCTCATTTTCCTCATCACAACCTACACACTATTTAAACCGCACTCACCCTCACTCTCCACTGGCGGATTATTGATGTTTATGCCACCAACGCTTTCCCTACCAGTCCGTGCCGCTACACACCGTCCCCTCGTCTCGCGTTCCTACGCACTCCGTCCGTCGTCCGATTCCCCTCACATCCAGGTTTGGTCACGTTTTGTTTCATGCCCCGTTTTTTTCCGGCTCCGGCCTCGTTTCTGTTATCCACCCGTTTTCATTCCCCGCCTGTTCAGTTCGCTGTGTTTGTTTTCTGTTGGTTAATAAATCTCCCCTTTACTTTTGAACCTGCGTTCGTCTCCTGCTTCCCCTCCGGCTCACGCCGTTACATAAATACTCATTTAAGTTCAGCAGTTATGGGTTTTATCCGTTGCCAAAACAAATTGTGATATCTGCATTTTATAATTGGCCATCTGTCACCCTGCTCTCTGAATATCAGCACCGGCATCAGCCATTAAAAACCGTATCGGGAGGGTAGGCTAAAGAAAATAGGTGTTTAAAGTTTAGTGTTGAATGTAGACACAGATTCTGACTGTTGGATTTGTGACGGTAGAGAGTTCCAGAGGCATGGAGCAGGTATGGAGAAGCTCAGTCACCAAAGCTATGGAGGTTGGAGTAGGCTGGATAGAAAGGATTGATTTTAAAGCAGAAATTGGTCATACAGGAAAGAAAACATACAGCAGGGCTAATGCATGTTACTGGGATGCATCAAGATGCATAAAATATAGATTAATAATTTTATCTTGGCACAAACCCAAATCCGAACGGGATGTGCCTGGTGATTCCCACTCGTACTGGTGCACACGCTCAGAGGCAGAAGTATTGACCCTGTGCTTTCACGCTGACGCTCAGTGCTCTGGTCCATTTGCTCAGGTTCAATATCCAATATGTGACTCTCAGCATGTCAGACAATGACTCCGGTAAATCACATAGCAATTTAGGGGTTTTTAACTTATGCTTTTGTAGAAAATCCAGCAGAATCCTGATATTAAAGGGGAAAGAACGAATGTAAATCAATTTCCTTGTGAAAGCATGATCGACTGGATTCACAATATGTCAATATATATATGCAAAGGAACTGTATGTAACTTCAAAACAATTTCCTCTCTGTGTGTGTGTGTGTGTGTGTGTGTGTGTAGTAATGACGGCGTGTTCGACGTGGCTCTACACGTTCATGTTCAAGCCTACAGTGATGGCAGAGTGACGTGGAACCCTCCTGCCCTTTACCGCAGTTCCTGTGGGGTAAAGGTAAGACAATGTCACCACTACTTACATACAGCCATATGTATTTGGACAGTGACTTCTCAGTCACTGCTCTTATTTTGGGGTCTAAGTGTTGAAATTAAACTAGATCTGCATTTCCTGAAGGAACTACAACAGTGCTTCGAAAAGTGACAAGTAGAAAAAATGTGGGTTTGTGTCCCAATACATTTGGCCACATTCAGGTTTGTGTCCCAATACTTTTAGCCACATTTTGAGTTTGTGTCTCAATACTTTTGGCCACAAATGGGTTTGTGTCTCAATACTTTTTGTCACATATGGGTGTGTCTCAAAACTTTTGGCCATATGCCGGTTTGTGTCCCAATACTTTTAGCCACATTTTGGGTTTGTGTCTCAATACTTTTTGTCACATATGGGTGTGTCCCAAAACTTTTGGCCACATGCCAGTTTGTGTCCCAGTACAGCCACATGCCGGTTTGTGTCCCAATACTTTTAGCCACATTTTGGGTTTGTGTCTCAATACTTTTGGCCACATGCCGGTTTGTGTCCCAGTACTTTTAGCCACATATGGATTTGTGTGCCAATGCTTTTGGTCACATATAAGTTTGTGTCCCAATACTTTTGGCCACATTTGGGTTTGTGTCTCAATACTTTTAGCCACATGTCAGTTTGTCTCAATACTTTTAGTCACATATAAGATTGCATCTCAATACATTTGGCCACATTTGGGTTTGCGTCCCAATACTTTTAGCCACATACTGGTTTGTGTCTCAGTTCTTTTGACCACATATGGGTTTGTGTCTCGATACGTTTGGTCACATATGGGTGTGTCCCAAAACTTTTGGCAACATGCCGGTTTGTGTCCCATTACTTTTGGCCACATACCGATTTGTCCCACAATAGTTATGGCCACGTTTGAGTTTGTGTTTCAATACTTTTGCTCACATACCAATTTGTGTGTCAGTAGTTTTAGCTACATGTCGCTTTCTGTCCAAATACTTTTGGCCACAAGTTTATTGAACTCAGAGGCTTCACTCATAGTCCAGGCTGAAAAGTATGTAAATCATTGTAACTGGTATAACTGGTATATAATTGTTTAATAACTGTGTCAGTCCAAGTTTCTACCATCATTCTAGTTTCATTTCAAGCCACAATCCTGACACAGGCATCTGGCAGGTGTTTATGTTTATGGCCTACATTCCCCATAATTCCCAACATGTACACACCTTCAGGCAAGCCTCCACAATGGCACACTCTGATTTGCCCACATATTAAACCCTGCACCTGTTTCACATGGTGTTCATTCATCTCTGAACATGCCTGACACCTTTTTTAACTTTGCTTTTCTTTTTTGTTTGATATTTCTCTTTTTATTTCTCTCTCTGTCTGTCTCTCTTACATAATTAGACACTAGATTATTATTTAGACACTTTCTGGATATTCGCTTTCATTTATGCTCCTGCATTTGCTTCCTGCTTAGCCCACTTTGGCTGGAAAAAGTGTATGCCATATGGGGTACACAGGGACACGAGGTCACTCTTGTTAGTGAATGCATACGCTCAGTCTGAACTCACGTTTTCGTTTTGCTGACCTGGTTTTCCCAAAATATTGATTGATTTATTGAATTGTACAGGTGACATACTTTCCCTTTGACTGGCAAAACTGCACCATGGTGTTCCGCTCGTACACCTACGACTCATCTGAAGTGGATCTTCAGCACACTCTAGATGAGAAAGGGAACGAGATACGGGAGATCATTTATGACACCGGTTTCAGTGGTATGGACACACAGCCCACTCAGATCTGGAAGATTATTATTATTATTATTATTATTATGTTTTCACATTTAATAATATAAATGGATAGAATGGATGTTGCTGTTGATATTCAGGTGATTTTATGTGGTGATTTTGATTAATTTTGAAGAAAACAGGGAAACAGTATCATCACCATCAGGGGGCTTCCAAAAGTTACATCAAATTAGTTTGACTAAAACTATCATATAATAATAATTAATAACATATAATAAGATTTCATGTTATGTTTCACAAAATGTATGATGAAATATAATATTATTTATTAATGTAATTAATGTAAAGTGAATTACAAATAATTTTATTATTTCCATTTTCTTTGTTTTTGATGAAAAAAATCTTAATCTGGCCTCGGTCTCCTCCACTCCTGGTCTCGGCCTTGACTCCGACTTTAGTACTAATACTCATCTCAGTCTTGACTCTGACTTGACTACTAATACTCATCTCAGTCTTGACTCTGACTTGACTACTAATACTCGTCTTGATCTTGACTCTGACTTGACTACTAATACTTGTCTTGGTCTTGACTCAGACTTGAATACTAATGCTCATCTCAGTCTTGACTCTGACTTGACTACTAATACTCATCTTAGTCTTGACTCAGACTTGACTACTAATACTCGTCTTAGTCTCGACTCGGACTTGACTACTAATTCTCATCTTAGTCTTGACTCGGACTTGACTACTAATACTCGTCTTATTCTTGACTCTGACTTGACTACTAACACTTGTCTTAGTCTTGACTCAGACATGAATACTAATACTCATCTCAGTCTTGACTCGGACTCGACTACTAATACTCATCTGAGTCTTGACTCTGACTTGACTACTAATACTCGTCTTGGTCTTGACTCGGACTTGACTACTAATACTTGTCTTAATCTTGACTCAGACTTGAATACTAATACTCATCTCAGTCTTGACTCTGACTTGACTACTAATACTCGTCTTGATCTTGACTCTGACTTGACTACTAATACTCGTCTTAGTCTTGACTCTGACTTGACTACTAATACTCATCTTGATCTTGACTGACTTGACTACTAATACTCATCTCAGTCTTGACTGACTTGACTACTAATACTCGTCTTGATCTTGACTCTGACTTGAATACTAATACTCATCTCAGTCTTGACTCTGACTTGACTACTAATACTCATCTTGATCTTGACTCTGACTTGACTACTAATACTCGTCTTGATCTTGACTCTGACTTGACTACTAATACTCGTCTTAGTTTTGACTCGGACTTGACTACTAATACTCGTCTTGGTCTTGACTCAGACTTGAATACTAATACTCGTCTTGGTCTTGACTCTGACTTGACTACTAATACTCGTCTTGGTCTTGACTCGGACTCGACTACTAATACTCGTCTTAGTCTTGACTCTGACTTGACTACTAATACTTGTCTTAGTCTTGACTCGGACTCGACTACTAGTACTCGTCTTAGTCTTGACTCGGACTTGACTACTAATACTCATCTTAGTCTTGACTCGGACTTGACTACTAATACTCATCTCAGTCTTGACTCGGACTCAACTACTAATACTCATCTTAGTCTTGACTCGGACTTGACTACTAATACTCATCTTAGTCTTGACTCAGACTTGACTACTAATACTCATCTTAGTCTTGACTCGGACTCGAATAGTTATATTCGTCTTGGTCTTGACTTGGACTCGACTACTAATACTCCTCTTGGTCTTGACTCTGACTTGACTACTAATACTAGTCTTGGTCTTGAATCGGACTCGACTACTAATACTCGTCTTGGTCTTGACTCAGACTAGAATAGTGATACTCATCTTGGTCTTGACTTGGATTCAAATACTAATACTCGTCTAGGTCTTAACTCGGACTCGACTACTAATCTTTGACTTGGACTCAAATACTAATACTTGTCTGGGTCTTGACTCAGACTTGTCTCTAGCAGTATTAGTATTCCAGTCCGAGTCAAGACCAAGAGGAGTATTAGTAGTACAACACTATTAAGAACCTTCCGAATGCATTACAGGGCCTCAACCACAAAGATACCACTGCTTGTGTTTGACTAACCCTTCAGCACAGCATTTCTCAGCATTTATGCCACTCAGAGTAGCAGTCACTACAATGTCAGATTCCAACAACTTTGCCAAGACTCGGAACTATAAACAAATTCATCCTTATTTTATAAATGAATTAAATACACATCTTTAGTATAGACACAGTATACTGTATTATTTAACGGAGCTGCTTTGCCCACAGAGAGTGGCGAGTGGCATATCAGACACAAGCCGTCCAGAAAGAATGTGAAGAAAGAGGACTTTTACGAAGACATCACCTTCTACCTGATCATCGAGCGCAAGCCCATGTACTATGTGGTCAACATCATCCTGCCTTGCATCCTCATCACCATCATCGCCATCTTCAACTTTTACCTCCCTCCCGATGCTGGTGAGACCCAACAACCCGAATTCATACCAGTCCACATTTCGTTTAAAAAGCTCTAAATCAGCAACGTTAGTTTAAATTAGCAATGAAGTGCTGCTGAGTGGGAACCAAGGAACAGTCACATCTTATCTTATGTTCCGGCATCATTGCATCATCCTTAACTCTCATTAAACTGACATTTTATCCTGTAAGCTGGATGTTAAGCAGTGCATACCATTTTTTTCTGCACAGGAGAGAAGATGGGTTTGTCCATCAATGTGCTGCTGACCCTCACTGTGTTTCTGCTGCTGCTGGCTGATAAAGTTCCAGAGACGTCTTTGGGTGTCCCCATTATCGTCAACTACCTAATGTTCACCATGATTCTGGTGACGTGTTCGGTCATTCTCAGCGTTGTGGTCTTAAATCTGCACCACCGTTCGCCAAACACCCACCAAATGCCCCTGTGGGTGCGCAAGGTTAGCCTGAACCTCTGCTGTCCTCTGTGATTTACAACTACAGTGGTACCTCGGTCCTCGACCACCTTGGAACTTATCAAATTCAGTTCTCGATGCATTTTAACTAGGGAAATTTGTCTCGGTTCTTGGCGCACTTGCTTAAACTTGTATGAGTCGTGTCACGATTCATGATTCACGATTCAGTACACAATGATTCAGTGATTCAGATTCACAATAGCTCTTGCTCAGTGAAGATCTGCACCGTGTTTATCATGTTTTCCTTTATTTTTACATCTACAGTACTGAATTCTTATTGCAAATTAGTCTCCATGGGTCCTAAAAAGGTTTGTTTATAAGAACCAACCCGAAAGGAAAACAGGAACTGAATCTTCCAGATCACAGGCTGCAGTTAGTTAACCAATAACTAAGTGTTTTGCACTATATTAAACTCCTCAGTTCATGATCTATGTAACTTATAATGGATTTGTTGAACATATCCCCATCATAAATCAGGAGCTCCTGTACAATATAGCTCCATTAATGCATATAATGCCTTATACAGGGGGGATCTTCTGGGGGTCTGGAACAGATTCATTCAATTTACGTTATTCCGTATGGAAATATTTGCTCGGTACTCATTTTCGTTTCTCAACAAGCCGACGAGAACCGAGGTACCACTGTACATTCATTTCATTAAGTAGATGTCCTTATCCAGAGAAACTTATAACTTAAACAAGCCTACAAGATACAATGCAAGCAGTTGAGGGATGAGTGCTTTGATCAAGGGCCCTACCATGGCTTGACAGTACTGGGTCATGAACATTAACCTTTGAGCCAACAGTACAGTCCCTTAACATCTGCACTGTAGACACACATTTTATAACCACTGCTTTTTATGGCTAGTGTGTTTAGATGCTCCTGAAAACTTCAAACTGGGTATTAGATTTAGGCTGGAATCAAATCTTTCCATATCATAGGCACCTTTATGTTTAATCTAGATTGGAAATCTGAAATTTAAGATTAATTAAGTATTGAAACGCCGGTGTATATTTATACTTGACTCAAATTAACTCGTATAGTCTTGAGGTAAGGTTGAATACGCGTAAATGAGATGCTGTCCTTGCGGCAAGCTTCAGCAACATTTGCTGGGTTCATGACTTTTCCGTACAACTGCGGATTTGGAAAAAGCCAGCGTTCAGCACTTTTTCCTCACTGATTTGGGCACACGCTGTTCGAAAAAGTGAAAGCGACACAGGTTTGCCATTGAACGAACAAATACACAAAGAGTAATTATGGAAAGAGGTTCAGTTTTGTCATTGAGCATTAAGCAGGAGCTTTGCTATGTTATGTTGTTAGCCTATTATCAGTAGCTCTGGCCTCCAGCGAAGTGAAGGTGACAGACTGGGGTTTATTCCTCTCCATTGTTATGGAACGAAAAAACAATCCATGGCATATTTTATAGCTGTGAAAGAAAAAGATACAGGATGTATTTTTATAAGAAATGCAGAGATAATGATACTGAATTTGGGTGTAGAGTCAGCACTACATAATCCACTTTACAGTAAATCTGACTGTCCTAACTAAGGTTTACATCCATAAGACAAACATTATGAGAACTGCCTAATAGGGCACTTTCGGCCCAGAGGAACTTCATAGTTCTTAAAAGTTTTGGAGACAAGGCCCCTTTCTTGCGTCCAGATGTAAGGCTGTACGGCTTTTCGAAATAATGCGTCCCTTCACATCCCCCTGGGTGAGGCACGCATTGTCCATGTACAGCATTGTGAAGAAGGCTTGGTCTGGTTCTTTTATCCTCTCTTGTTACACTTTTATTTGGCCTGACCTTGCAGGAAAAAGTTTTTGAATTTGTTTCTTTGCCTCTGCTCACATAAACAGAGGCTTTATAAATTACACTTCTACATAATGTCTGTCAAAATAGTGCTTGTTGGTTGCTGTAGTTCAAGTTTTTTCAAAGGCATTCCTATTTTTGGAAGAGGGAGAAAGACTATGTTGTATTTCAGACATGTTTTTCTAGCACATCCCACATACACTCACTCAAAATTTGGAGGCCAAATCTGAAAAGTGAAAAAGTTCATGATCCTGCTCAAAGAGGCCACTGCCATTAGGGAATAGTTTGCAGGCATTAAGTGTCAAAGTAACATCCATATGAATGCCAAAACTCAAGGTTTCCCAGCAGAACATTGCCCAGAGCATCACACTCTCGATGTTCTTCACTTTTACCTGTCAGTGGTTTTTAATGTCATGGCTGATTGGTGGCCCCTGCTTGTGAAACTGCTTTTAAAATATGTATACCTGACATTAAACGTTTAGCACACAGTCAATCTGTTTCCCTAAAAAGCTTTTATTGGTCGTTCGGAGAAAGCAGATGTAGATATACTACCCACATATAGCCATAAAATCCCTCTAATAAAAGCAGAGCCTAGTTAGGAGTTGCAATACTGAAAGGTTTTCATTAAGAGTCACTCTAATACAGTTATACAAGAGCTGCGTGGTTTGCATTCACTAAGCATCACTGATCTGAGCGTTCTTTGCAGGACTAATTATTCATGTGTGATAAAGTTAGTCTGGCTCGGAATGCACTCCCTATGATGTGATATGATTCTTCATGACATATGATCATTTCATTTATCAATGACTGTTTCCACCGTACAGTTGTTTTTGTGTCTCTTGGACTTTCTAAAGTCCTGCCTGGCAGCCTGCACTGTCTGTGGCTAAAGTAGCTGGCAGCTCCTCACTACCCACTACTTTTCATTACTATTCAAGGTTATTCAAGGAAACGCACGCGAATTATAGTCTTACGTTATTTTAACCCAGGCGATATTTACTGAGCTGACAATGTGTAGCTGTAATTAAAACGAACACGTCTCATTCGTGAAACGTAGAACATTATGATGACTTATTGAATGAGTAGCGAAGGACGGTGATTAAATAGGTACAACTGCACCCATCCATGACATGTTAGATGGTAAACAGTCCATTCTCGTCATTGACTTTTACAACGGCCAAATAATTATGGTCAGACGACTGTTGCAGAGTGTCTGCAGTATTGTGTACCTGCTGTAGTCTGAGGGACAAACCAAAAGCAGGCGACAGGATGTTGGGCAATACTGAAAAATAATGACGTCTTGATTTTTTCTGGGATGTTATTGATAACGATACTTACTTTGGCAGTGAATATGTTATGGTTCGCCTTAAAAAAGTAAAAGGGGTTTCTTAGGACCCAATTGCAGTTAGCTCCTGATGGAAAGGACCAACCAAAAAAGACTAAATGAAAGGGAGATGTGTGGGGGAAACACACGCGCACACCAAAGAAATGATAAAGCTGCGCCGATAGAGTGGGACAAAAAAGTATTTAGTCAGCCATTGGTTGTGCAAGTTCTCCTACTTAGAAAGATGAGAGAGGTCTGTAATTTTCATCATAGGTACACTTCAACTATGAGAGACAAAATGAGGGGAAAAAATCCAGGAAATCACATTGTAGGATTTATAAAGAATTTAATTGTTATGGTGGAAAATAAGTATTCGGTCACCCACAAACAAGCAAGATTTCTGGCTCTCTCAGACCTGTAACAACTTCTTTAAGAAGCTCTTCTGTCCTCCACTCCTTAGCTGTATTAATGGCATCTGTTTGACCTCGTTATCTGTATAAAACACACCTGATTGCACTGGTCAGGGTCCGAAGCTCTACTGTTGCGCCATTTGTGGGCTGGTGCAGACGTGAGCCTGACAGGAAGAAAACAGGGGAACACAAGCGTCGGTGCATGGAATCAATCACAAAATGGGGGAGCAAACTCTTCTCTTCTACAGTCTGAAGAAGCTTGATCAACTACAATCAGTGAAAAAGTGGAGTGACAAATCCAAGTTTCAAATCCAATCATCCACAATACGTTATATTTGGTCATTATATCATTGCTAAAACAAATCTAATGGTGGCCTAAGACTTTTGCACAGTACTGTATATTTTCTGTTATTTCTACCTGCCTGAACCTGTGTACTCACCGAATCATCTTTTGCTTGCCAGCATTTTACTCTGGATGGTACAAACACGATTTGGCAGCGTAAGAGTAAGAGCAGATGCGTTTTCCCTTGATTGCAAGCTAGAATTGCAGATACGAATTTTAATTTGCTACTACGTTAGTCACATCATCGAACGCCTATCATTAAACATTTAGCGCTGATGTGAGAGATTAACCCCGCTGATCTACAGTGCACTGCTCTGTTCGGTTTGGACTAAATGCCAGATGCCTCATACAATAACAAATACCCACAGCTTATGTGATCTTTTTGCAGATTTTTATTCACATGCTCCCCCAGTATCTGGGGCTCCTGAGGCCGAAAGTGGAGATGCCCCTCTCTCTGGAGCGCCCTGTCAAGAAGGAGAGCCACAAAGCCATCAGCAGAGTCGCAGATGAATACTTCATCAGAAAGCCCAACACCTCTGTGCTCTTTCCCAAACCTAACAGGTGAGCTCATCATCGGTTCCAACCGATGAACTTCCATTACAGTGGGGGATTAGTGAAGGTGAATAATGTCTGGAAATAAACCGAATTTCATACAGAATGCAGATTGTGCCAAAAGAAACTGAGTACACAGACAATTATGTCATGTAGTTGGCTAAAAATGTGTACTATTTAAGACCAGCTGTTACATATTAGAAACACACTAAAGACAGAGACACACTCTCACATGTAGTATATGTTGCACAGGATCATGGGATTGTGCACGAACATAGAGACATCTCACCCTAACCCAAATTCTCCAGATCCCAATCTGATCGGCCATCTGTGGGACATGCTGAAACAACAAGTCTAATTAACATTATTTCCACCTTGAAACCTGCAGGACTTCAAGGATTTTGGTGTCAGATACCACAACACAATAAAATGTAGAGTGAATACCTTGGCAGGTCTGAGCCGTTTTGACCAACATCATATCAGGCAGGTGGTAGTACTGTAATGCATTGGCACATGGGTGCATCTTCGCTCCTACTTGGTGCAGAAACTTGCAATATGTGTCAAAACTAATAACTGCAAATTGGCACACATTAGTGCTGGCCAGCGTCTAGCCAAGAGAGTTGGCGTGGAGAAAAGTGGAGGTCGTGAGACAGGAGAGAAAGAGAGTGCTGGGAAAATCTCTGAGAGATTTGATGAGGCAGCATTATCTCGAGACTCGTAATTGGTTTTATGACGTGCCTTGCCACCACTGGTGCCATGTCTTAGTCAAATTAGTAGTTCCTGATTAGTCATCTGTGCCTTCTGACCTACAGCACAGCGACAGAAGTGTCTACAGCGAGAGAGAAGGAACACGAATCAGCCTATCAGCTTTGACATCTCAGGGTTACGCTGGGAGAATGAGAAATTAGGACACTTACCCTTACTGCACACAATGTTTAAAGCTCAGCAGCACTGAGGAAGCACAAACAGTACTGTGCAAAAGTCTTAGGCCACCCTTACATTAGATATACCATTGTTTTAGTAAAGATATAATGACTATATATTATTATAGTATTTCTCTGTCTCTTTTTTAGGTAGCAGCCAAGAAACCACTTTTTCAGAAAGAGTACAGGGTGAAAACCTTAAGATATTCTAATGTTCAGAAAGATTGGAAGATCAGTGGAAAAGAATCCAAGTTTGACGTGTTTAGCAGACACCCTTATCCAGAGCGACTTACAATTGATACAGTCTTACAAATCCAAGCAATTGTTGGTTAAGGGCCTTGCTCAAGGACCCAACAGTGGCAGCTTGGCAGAGGTGGGATTTGAACCCTGGACCTTTTGGTCCATAGTCCAGTACCTTAACCGCTAGGCCACCACAGTCCTCTGGTCTGGTCATGATACATCAATTCCTAGTATAATTTATTTTCATTTTTAAGACCTCAGCTGTTACAGAAAATGTAAGTTTTAAAGCTAAACCAGATGGGCGTTAAACTGGGCATACCATTAAATAGATGTCTGCCATCTGTCATAACTAACCCTAGTCCATGCGTACACGGGTATAAACAGGGATTTTCTTATTTTGTTTATAAAAAACATCCCGTCCACAAAAGCAGTGTTTAAACTAAAAACTATGTCCACATGAAAACGCAAAAACGCATTCGAAAATTCTCTCCCCATTCTTCTGCAACAGCCACTTGTTCCACCAAACCAGAGGTCTGACCGGGTCTCGTCTAAAACTGGCGATGCCGATGGCAGGAACTACGTCGTGGGTATGATGTATATATCAGTGACCTGCGTATCACATGACACATTGTACATGACAACACTGAAAACATTTCTGAATCTCTTCACCCTGATACAGTCTTACAATCCAAGCAATTGTGGGTTAAGGGCCTTGCTCAAGGACCCAACAGTGGCAGCTTGGCAGAGGTGGGATTTGAACCCTGGACCTTGTGGTCCATAGTCCATAGTCCAGTACCTTACCCCTTTTTCCTTAACACGGAGGTGTTGTGTCGTTTCAGGACGTGTATGCATGTTCTGTAAGTAAATACAGAAAAACAACACCATCAGAACAAGCAAAGAGCTTAATCAAATGGATGGCTTTCTTCTGTAATGGGAGTGCTGCTTTGGGAAACCACAGCAACTGCAGCATGCCCAGAATACTCAGTGTCCAGAGCAGTGCAGCTAGAACTGAAGAGCTACACTGCCCCTCAGTGGTGAGATGGTGCAAGGGTTACCAGATGAACTGATTAACCGCTGCCATAAAAGGGCAGGAGTGGGACGGATGGAGAGGGACTAAGAGAGTTTCATATTGGACCAGATGTTACAGATCGCTGGTATGAAATGGAGACGGCGCATCTGTTGTGATAGCCTTATCACCGGCGTGTTGGGGAGATTTTACAGATGGGCAGACAGCTTCCGTTCACCAGAGAGAGAGAGAGAAGTGGAGGTGAAAAGAAAGATATCTGCAGTTCTTACTGGTAAGGGTCACCTTGAGAATAGCTGCAGCCCTTCTCTGGTTGGGGGTTATGTCTCCACTCAGAGCATGCCCTCACAGGAGAGCGGCGTTTTAATATGATTCTCGGCATCTTTATACATTGTAAGCAATTGCCTCAAGCTCAGTGATCCTCATAATGTTCTGTGAGTGCAAGGAAACATTGTGGGACAAAGTTAGCCCCATTACACCAGCAGCAGCCTGAACCGATGATACAAGGCAGGATGGATCTGTGCTTTCATGCTGTTTATGCCAAATCCTGACCCGACCATCCACATTTAGCAGCAGAAATCGAGACTCATGAGACCAGTTGTAGCTCCGTTTTCTGTTCTTAGCTGACACCCGGTGTGGTCTTCTGCTGTAACCCATCTTCTTCAAGGTTATATGTGTGATTCAGAGAGGTGATTCAGAGAGGCTGAAAAGGATAAAAAACTATAATGTAAGTTATTTTTGCCAAAAAAATTGTGAACAATCACATTATTGATTTGGTTTGTGTGTGAGAGGGCTGGGGGAACATTTAGGGGGGCTCCAAAGAAAAAAGGTTGGGAACCACTGCTCTAGCTTGCAGGTTGCCAGGTGTTTAGTCTCTAATGCTTTGTTTTTTTAAGCACTGCTGATGAAAATTGCTGCAGTTATTCACAGCCATCATTTACAACAATTGTAATTTATTTCAGAAAACTTCTTGGTTACAAAAATGTGTTTTGTCCATTTAATTGTAATCTGCGCTTGGTCCTGTTATATTGGCGGGAGTTCCAGCATTCCTCACGTAAATGGCTGCAGTAACCCAAATTAAACTCTGTGTGTCCCAGGTATCAGCCAGACGGCCTGTGCACTGACCTGCGGAAGTTTATCGACGGTCCCAGTCACTATCTGACTTTACCCCCGGAGCTCAAGGCAGCTGTGGAGGCTATCTGCTACATTGCTGAGCAGCTACAGGCTGAGAAAGACTACGAGGCTGTAAGAGAGTTTATATGAAGTGGCATTTTTTATTATGCATGTCAAATTAGGAATAATGCTAACTTAGCATTGTGGGAATGTACGATTATTTAAATTATAAACTCCAGCTTTGGCTAAACTTGAATTCCTGAAGTAAGCTTCAGGTACATATAACTTGGTGTGATGATTAGTTATTTAGTTAGTTTAATTGGGTTTATAGTTTAACATATGACAGACACTTTTTCATAACCTATGCAGCCTAGATATTTTTAAAACACAATCCCAAGTTAGAAAAAGTTGTGACAGTATGGAAGATGCAAAATATTAAAATACGCAGTGTTTCTTACATTTACTTTGCAGACAGTATGAACGGAGATATTTCATGTTTTTTTCTGGTCAACTTCATTTCATTTGTTAATAAACATCCATTCCTGCATTTCAGGCCTGCAACACATTCCAAAGTCAGTTGGGATGGTAAAGCATTTATCACTATGTAATCTCACCAGTCCTTCTCATCACACTTAAGAGAGGTTTTGGCACAGAGGATACCAAGTGATTTAGTGTTTCAGGTGTTATTTTGTCCAATTCTTCTTGCAAACACGTCTTAAGATGTACAACAGTACGGGGTCAGCGTAGTCTCATTTTTCGTTTCAAATTCTCCACACATTCTCTATTGAAGACCAGTATCGGTACCCTCTTCTTCCATAGCCATGCCTTTGTAATGTGGGCAGCATGTGGTTTTGCATTGTCTTGTTGAAAAATGCATGGACGTCCCTGATAAAGATGTCGTCTTGAAAGCAGCTGATGTTGCTCTAAAATCTCAGTGTACTTTTCTGCATTAATGCTGCTTCACAGAAGTGTAAATGAGCTTTACCAAGGGCCCTGACCCCACCCCATACCATGCCAGAGCCTGGCTTTTGGACTTGTTCCTCATGACAGTTCTGGACGGTCCTTTTCGTCCAATTCTTCCAGAAAAGACCTGTTATACTGAAGGGTCTGAGCACAATCCTCGTTTCCACCAAGTGATGGTCCATAGAAGTCGACGCCCCTTCTGGACATGGTTATAACATAAGGCTTCTATTTAGCACAGTAACGTTTTAAGTGGAATTTGTGAATGTAACTCTGTATTGTAGAGCTTGATAAAGGTTTGATAAAGGAATCCCTTGTCCATGTGGTTCTATCAGCTATTGATGAATGACGGTTCTTGATGCAGTGCCACCTGAGGGAGCAGAGATCACCCCTCTTCAGTTCATTCATTGAATTTCATTGCATTTTTTTTCCCTTGCATTTTCCATACTGTCCCACCCTCTTCTGATTTGGGGTTGTAGGACTCCAGTGAATTTATTGTTAAACCATTATCATTTTGCTAAAACAAAAAAACAAGTCATCATTTTAGCCATTATTATGCAGCCATACAGCTTTTGATATAATAAAATAAACCTAGAAAAGGCTGGAGGGATTTTAAACCGCTTCATGTCTCATGTCAGTCTCATGCCTAGCTGCTCTTCATCATTTCTTATTCGCTGGCCTTGACTGACCTTCACAGCCATCAGATTGTTCATACAGTAGCAAGCGAACTGTTGGATTTATAGCAATTCCCGATCATTAATAATACAAAAATACAATAGAGTTAAATTAAATAAAGGTAAAAGAATGGAATAAGGATAAAGAAGCAGCAGACACAGGTATGGGATATTGAGAAATGAAAGCCAGTGCGCACGGCTTAGTGCGTTCGGATACAAGTCTCAAACGTCTGCCTCAATGAGCCAATAAGGATGCAGATTAAAACGGCTCAATAGCTATTGATGGCTGACACGCTGCAGCTACTCTTCACGTAAGAAACCAGAACGAATACGTAGATTGATTCTGAAAAAGCTTTAGCGCAGGAGAAAGTACAAATCTTTGGAAAGTGACTGCCTCCACGTCTCTCAGTTATTTTCTGAAGACCGTTCCATTAATCTTACTTTGTGTCTGCTGCCACTTTATTCCTGCTCTAAGGCTTTCTGTCTTTTCCCATACCCTCATCATTTATCCGGTTCTTCTCTCTTTCCCATCCCTCTTCCCCTCACGCTCTCAGTCAAAGGAAGACTGGCAGTATGTCGCCATGGTGGTTGATCGTCTCTTCCTCTGGATCTTCGTCATCTTCACTACCGTTGGTACACTGGCCATTTTCGCTGATGCCAGTTTCAATGCCACACCCAGTGACCCGTTCATGAGTCCTTGAGAGGTCATCACTCTGACTTTGCAGACATAAACACTGCTGCCCAATAACAGTTATGCATTTGGCAGATTCTTATATTTGAAACGATCCACGAGTGAGGAATTATGCAGTCACACAAAGCACCACGTCGTTACACATGCTGTATTACTAAAAGCACTGAATACAGATTTACCTCACAGCTTTATGGAAAAAGCAAAGAGAATCCGCTAAAGTGTAGAAGTTGGGGGTGACAGTGCTTATTACTGAATTTTCTACATTCACTTCCATGCTCATGTATCGTACTGAAGTATTGTTCACAAAATATTCTGTAGCTCTTTGTACTTTTGATGAAAGGATGATTGTGATGTGTTAAATAAAAGATACTGTGTAAGACATTTAAACGTGTTCATTAGCTCTTTTGTTGAATTACACACGTGCAGTCAGGAGCAATTTGTAACCTCGCAGTTAAGAACTGTCTTAGATTTATGAGTGTTTCCTGAAACCCTTTGTAACTAACACAGTACTTAAACTCGTTAGTAAATTTATTTAAATTATTCGGACCCTACGTAGTTCTTAACTTGACGTTTACGCGCCGTTCTACCTTAAAAGCGAATACAAACTCACTGTCTCTGCCCGGACCATTTCCAGGCACTTGGCTGAAGAAAATTAGTCACGGCGCCCATTACGTGTCCTGCCATTGACAGCCGAGCACCATCACCTTCGTTTGCAATGTCAGAGAAACCTGGACTGCTTTCTACTGCTACTCCAGATTTTGTTTGGGATCTGATGAAGGTCGGGTTCGAGTATGAAGGTCTCGTGGTGAGTGCTTCAATCCCGCCTTTGTTGTGAAGTGAAACACTGCCCAAACTGCTGGTGTGATGATTTGAAAATCTGACTACACTCGGGTACCCCAGTAGTGATACGAGGGACACTAACAACTCAGCAATATGTGCAGGACATCCTGCTGCCACACGTGTTGCCTCTCATGGCAGGGCTTCCAACTGGCATTTTTCAGCAGGATAGTGCTACCAGGAATGTCTTCACCAGACTGTAACACTTCTTTGGCCTGCCTGGTTGCCAGATTTATCACCAATCAAGCATTATTCGGACCAGCTGGGGTGCCAGCTTAGTGTGCAGGATCTACAGGCCTAGCTACAACAATGGTGGGCAAATGTGCCACAAGATACCATACAGAACTTGTTTACCTACATTCCCAACCACATACAGTGCAAAAAAATATTTAGTCAGCCACTGATTGTGCAAGTTCTCCTACTTAGAAAGATGAGAGAGGTCTGTCATTTTCATCATAGCTACACTTCAACTATGAGAGACAACATGAGGAAAACAAATCCAGGAAATCACATTGTAATATTTATAAAGAATTTAATTGTAAATCATGGTGGAAAAAAGTATTTGGTCACCCACAAACAAGCAAGATTTCTGGCTCTCACAGATCTGTAACTTTTTTTTTAAGAAGCTCTTCTGTCCTCGACTCGTTACCTGTATTAATGGCCTCTTTTTGACCTCGTTATCTGTATAAAAGACACCTGTCCACAGCCTCAAACAGTCAGACTCCAAACTCAACCATTGCCAAGACCAAAGAGCTGTCGGAGGACATCAGGAAGAAAATTGTAGACTTGCACCAGGCTGGGAAGAGTGAATCTACAATAGGCAAGCAGGTTGGTGTGAATAAATCAACTGTGGGAGCAATTGTAAGGAAATGGAAGACACACAAGACCATTGATAATCTCCCTCGATCTGGGGCTCCACGCAAGATCTCATCCCATGGGGTCACAATGATCATGAGAACGGTGAGCAAAAATCCCAGAGCTACACGGAGGGACCTGATGAATGACCTGCAGAGAGCTGGGACCAAAGTAACAAGGCTACCATCAGTATCACACTACGCTGAGAGGGACTCAGATCCTGCAGTGCCAGGCGTGCCCCCCTGTTTAAGCCAGTACATGTCCAGGCCCGTCTGAAGTTTGCCAGAGAGCATATGGATGATCCAGAAGAGGATTGGGAGAATATCATGTGGTCAGATGAAACCAAAATAGAACTTTTTGGTAAAAACTCGTCGTGTTTGGAGGAAGAAGGATGCTGAGTTGCATCCCAAGAACACCATACCTACTGTGAATCATGGGGGTGGAAACATCATGGTTTGGGGCTGCAAAGGGGACAGGACGACTGATCCGTGTTAAAGGAAGAATGACAGCATTGAAGATGGAACATGGCTAGGTCTTCCAGCATGACAATGATCTCAAACACACCACTGGGACAACGAAGGAGTGGCTCCGTAAAAAAGCATTTCAAGGTCATGCAGTGGCCTAGCCAGTCTCCAGACCTCAACCCCACAGAAAATTTGTGTAGGGAGTTGAAAATCTGTGTTGCCCAAAAACATCACTGTTCTAAGAGAAGATCTGCATGGAGGAATGGGCCAAAATACCAGCTACAGTGTGTGCCAACCTGGTGAAGACTTACAGGAAACTTTTGATCTCTGTCATTGCCAACAAAGGTTATGTTACAAAGTATTGAGTTTGTTATTGACCAAATACTTATTTTCCACCAAGATTTACAATTAAATTCTTTAAAAATCCTACAATGTGATTTCCTGGATTTTTTTTCTCATTTTGTCTCTCATAGTTGAAGTGTACCTATGATGAAAATTACAGACCTCTCTCATCTTTCTAAGTAGGAGAACTTGCACAATCAGTGGCTGACTAAATACTTTTTTGCCCCACTGTATCATCTTGTATCCAGGCTAGAGGCAGCCTAACAATGTAACTAGAGCCTCTTTTACAGTTTATCCCAATAAATGCATTCTTTCACTCTAATATTGTAATCACTTACATATATCATCCTTGCATATACACATATCAAGTTTCATTCGATTCCAAGAACTCCAATCTCAGTGATTGAAAACACCTGACTCTAATTTCACATTCAAAGTAACTGCTAATCCTAGACGTGTAACATTGGATCATTTTCCTCAATAAAAAAATCTAATTTCTTCTACTGGGTTCTCTTTATCTGATTTTAGGACTTTCTTGGCTCATGTTTATGCAGAAATATACAATACCAAAACTCGAAAGGGTTCACAAAGTCTCATGGACCCCTGTAGATATTTCCCTGTATACGTGTATGTGAGTCAGAGTGCGAGCATGCCTGTATTTAATTCTATGTAGCTACTGGTGACACCAGGCTGCCTCGCCGAATGCATGCAATACCTCTGGAGGACAGAGCGAGCTAACTGACCACAACCCGCTGAGAGGTGAAGGGTGAGGGTGAATAAAAGCAAGAGAATGACAGCCATAGTGCGGCATGTTAAAAGATTTCGTCTGAAAGACATGCAAGCGTGCCTTTGTCCTGTGTTCGAGAGTCTGTGTCCTCTGGTCCTCTCGGGGGAACGCTTGTGCTTTCCTCTTTGTTCTCGCTGCCAAACTATCCCCGTCCTGATATATTCCTACTCTCATTCAATTACTCACTACACACACAAAACCCATCAACAGGTGCCTGCCGCTGGTGCCTCTTATTATATGACCAGGCTCTACCTCCCATAATTCCCTGCCGACCATCTCGCACATAGCAACGCTACAGAAATGTGGAGTAGAAAGGAAGGATGGTGTGATCATGCCGTGGTTAAGTCCTTGGGGGATGGGTGGTTGGTTACTAAGGGCCACAGGAGACACGTCCGCCGCACTACCTCCGCTCTGCTCTGAGTGGCGTATGTGACGTGCACTGTGTGGAAAGGGTCGAGTGGGAGTAATGGAACCAAGGGCAAAGTTTCTGCTTTGGGTTCTCTGCTCTTGTAGCACACTTGCCTTGGCAGGTAAGGAAATGGGTTTGTGGATCTGTGGTTATTGAACATGCAGTGTTTATTTGTTCTTTGCTTAAGTAAAAGTACTTCTAATCTGATAAAAAATACTCGAGTAAAAGTTGGTGTGGCTTATATATTTTACTTGACAGAAGTATAAAGTAGGTGCTGCTAAATGTACTTAAAGTAAGAAAGCATTTAATTAAAAAGCCTTTTTAACTCAATTATGAAACAGGACGTCTTTTATTGAGAGCAAGACGTAAACACTCATGGCACTGAGGGTACATAATGGTTTGTACTACAACTATATTCTTTTGCAAAAATCATACAATTAAATTTTCACCTTTAGCTAAGTAAAGCAACAACAGAAAAAAACATTTTCAGACCTTAAGAACCAAAATATGTTAAATACTTAGGATGTTTGTTTTATTTTTTTAATAAATGCTGTTAAGTCGCTCATAATTGGACATGGTAAAATTCAGTAATGCAATAAATTATTGAGTGGAATTAGTGATATTTAACCAAAACTATAGTCATTATCAACTTTCTGAAACTCTCACTGCATTTTAGTCCAACAAACTGCAGCTTCAACAATTTTAGAGTAAAACCACTGGAAATATGATATAGTTTTTAATAAACCTCTTATATCATCACAGAAATAGAATTCACCGTCCCACGGACATGGATAAACCTCTGCCTGATTAATAAAACACTGTAACGCATGTAGTTATGTTTGGGAGTAGAATGCATTATGCTGAACATTTAAAAGTGTTAGAAAGACTTCATACACTCTTACATTTGACTACGAACACGGCATTTGAACCTGCGCTTGGACATACTGGATGCTTCCGTTTCCATAATCTCTCATAGATGTAGCATATACATGCCAGTATTCCAATTTGCACTTCATTAGGTGCCTGACTAGAATTGCCTAAATAAAAAATAAACAGAAAGACAAAACAGATAAATAAATAGATTCATAAACGCTAAAGTAACAAGACTTTTGAAAATGGGGTGAGTAAAAATTACAGATTTTTCTTTTTAAATAAAGTGAGTAAAAGTAAAACATATAAGGTTACAGAAATAATAAAGAATAGCACAGATAGCTAAAAAAATACCTAAGTACAGTGACGAAGTACTTCCCACCTCTGATTATATGTTTGTGTGTGAGCTGTGGAACTGCCTGGGTGATTCTGATTAGTTATTATGTTCCACAGATGTAAACGAATAAGCCATCAGGCTGGAATTGCCACTTTTTAAGCTTTATGCCACCTATCATGTACATAGTCATTTGTATTTAACGATGTTGACACTGACGTGAATACAGCCATGCTTTGCAGCCTAATCTCCAAGCAACACATTTGTCACATGTAGGTGATTTCATTTCCACAGCTGCCTTATTCCATTACCAAAAAGGACAATCTTTTGACATGAAACACACCTAACAGAAGTCTAAGGGCAGCCGATAAAATGTCTGAAATATGTCAAAGAATGAATTATGGAAATACACACTGCATATTTAAACCTAATATCTACCTACTGCACGTGTAGCATTAAAGTACTGCACTACAAAACAACACAATGGAAACCTGTTTAGGTGAAACTTGCATATAATGGAAGACCTGGGGCATTTGGTGAACACAAAATATACAGGTATGTGCCATTTAACATCCATTCCATTGGCATCTGTTTGCTCTAAGAACCGAGGTCTTAAAAATTATTCTAAATCACAATAGCAGAAGCAGGAGTTAAAGTCTAGGAACGTTTTAAGCCTTACCAGTCATGTGCTCACTTGCTCTTTAGCTCACATTGGTTTTAGAGACTGTTCTAACTCGGTTGATGTGTTTAGAGACTTTTTTGTGTACGTTCCTCGTGTTTGTGTGGATGACTTATTCATACCAAGCTGTAAAGTTGAAGTACCTGTCCTATTGTAAGTAGTGCTCCTTTGTTTGTCTAACCTATAACTATATAAACTGGTTCACATTCACTCTTTCATGTTGTTCCTAATACTGTTTATCGATGCATTGTTTTTCCATCAAACAAAAGTATCAGGTCCATTAAATCAACTTCTTAAGTGTTACAGCTTTAAGCAGATGGACTACAGCAGCAGAAGCCCACATCGGGAGTCACTCCTGTCAGCTAAAAATAGACAACTGAGGATACAATTCACACAGACTCACCAAAATTGTATCAACAGTTCAGGCTGCTGGTGGTGTAATGGTGTGGGGGATTTTCTTTACACACTTTGGGTCCCTTATTATCAGCTGAGCATGGTTTAACCCCACAGCCTACCTGAGTATTGTTGCTGACCATGTGCACCCCTTTATGAGCACAGTGAACCATCTTCTGATTCCTACTTCCAGCAGGATAACACTCCGTGTCATCTCAAACTGAACATGATCATGAGTGTCACCAACTCAAACGGCTCCACAGTCACCAGATCCCAATCCCATAGAGCAGCTTTGGGATGTGGTGGAACAGGAGATTCACATCATGGATGTGCAGCCGACAAATCAGCAGAGACTGCGTGATGCTATCATGGAGATACGGACCAAAATCTCTGAGGAAACTCATTAGGCTGATTCCCAATTGAGGCTGGTCTTCCTTTAAAGGTCTAGGGAATCTTGTTAGGATACACAACATTATTTAATCACCAAAGTGTTGTATCTGGTTCATGCTTGGATCTTCCAGCAGGACAAATCCGTGCCGCAATGGTTCATCATCTACAGGATTAGTTTTTTAATATGACAATCCCTGACCTAAACCACGCTGAAAGCCTGTAGGATCAGCCGAATAGGAAAGTCCATAAGTGAGAGAGAGTTGTCGGACTTTTAAGAGAGAATCGAGAAGTGTTTTAGATACCTTGTTCTTTAGTGTCTAATTTCATCAAGCATAATACGAGCTGACACAGCATGGCCATTGCAGGGGCTATGATGTGGATTTTTTTTTCTATAATAAATGTACTCAAGTTATTATTCTGTATCAGATTAGGCAAACTGATCCCATTTCATCCATGGGTTCCAGTCATTCTGAAGCTGGTTGTATGTTACAGGTGAGATTTCTATAAAACACCACACAAATTATGTCACTTCTGTAGGTCAGCTCTAAAACGAAATCTAAAATAGGAAAGGATTTCCCTTTGAACTTCCAGTGGGGTAATACCTCAGGCGAGTCATGATCAATATGACCTTGCATTCTGAACAGAAAAACACACAGGACACAGTTGCAGCGGACCGGCTCTAACACTGATGCAGGGACATATGACTCTGAAAAAAGCTGTCTGTTTATTACCACAACAATGAAAGATGTGTGCCCACGAGAGTATGGGAAGCATGGTTCTTGATTAGAAGATAAAGACAGAAAGGGAGTTAAATAACAGGCTGGAAAATATGTAAGTGAAAACTGAGATTTTCCACAAAGCACTCTCCTGTTAAAGTTTCCTGGACACAAGTCTAGAAAAATCTTTTCAAGAACATGTGATAGGTTTGTCATTTTAACAAGGACTAAGCAAAAAAAAAAGCGGTTCAACTATTAATTCATCCAAAAGTTCTCCATTGGCTATTATCTCCATTTTCTGCATGGACACCCTTTATATTAGTAGTCAGACTTCCCGTTTGTCAAGTCAAATGTATTCGTCTTTCTGATTCTGTCAGTTCAGTGATGTGCCCCCTCTCAAAGTCTGTCAACTGGCAAAACGAGTGTGTAGTAGAGGCATGTCTAGCAGTCGAAAATCTTTCACCAAGACGCCCAAAAATAGCGTATTTTATCTTATTTTCTAAAGACTCTTTATATACAAAAAAAATCGAGGGTTCTCTGTCTTCATTCTTGATGGCCATTTATGTCTTCATGGCTACATTTTCTCTCATTACTGAGGATTTAATGTATATTAATTCCTGAGAAATCTCTATATCTTGTTTTATCTTATGCGGGTTCCTGATCTTTATTCCCGAGGTTTCAGTATACGGTAATTTCTGAAGGCTTTCGTAATTTGTGAGCGTCCTCTATACCTCCGTTTCTGACAGCTCTTTGTCTTGATGACTTCTTGTCTCTTTATGCCTGATAATTCTTTTTATCTTAGTTACGGAGAGTTTACTGGATCTGTAATCCTGAGGGTGCTCAATGTCTCTATTTTTGTGGGCTAGTTTTTCTGAGGGTTCTTCTTCTTTCCTGAAGAAGGCGCTTATTCCACAATTGTTTGGTTTGTAAGATTATCAGTTGTATGTCGCTCTGGATAAGGGTACCTGCTAAATTACCAAATTACCCAAGGTTTCTTAATATCATATTTATTGTGGGTTCTCTATTTCTGGGGTTCTCCAAGATCCATCCTACAATGTTCTCCATTGCTTCAATCCTGAGGGTTTTCATACTTTTGTATCTAAAGATTATTTGTATTTCACTCCTAAATGTTCTTATATCTTCATTCCTGAATATTTACACTTTTCATGGATCTTCAAACATCTATGAAGGTTACACTGCAGAGAACGTGTGACTCAGCATGGGTGTACAGCATATAGAGGAGAGATGTTGAGATCATGCAGCACTTTATCCTGTAAATGTATGAGCAAGAGTGCTGTTTTGTAATTCCTTCACCTGATTTCCAAGTTCCCTGTTTCCCTTCTTCTCTCAAACTTAATCAGAATCCCCACATAAAGTCATCTGAATATAAACAACAACATCCATTCTGTCCATTTTTATTATTAAATGTGAAAACATCACAGTAATATTTCCAGATGTTGCAAACATTATGAAGTAAATCGAGTGGTTGAAAATGCACACTTCAAGTCTTAATGTCAGACTATTGAAAATAAAAAGTGCTGATTGACACTGAACGAGAAGAGCAGGAACTTATTTTTTCCTGGTAGCCAATCAGAGAGCAGATTTTATTTAGGCATGTAGTGAAAGGACTGATTTATTCTGTTTGAATGGATTGTTGATATTCAGTAATGATAGAAAAAAAGTTCAATTTATAATTAACGTTATCTCAGGCCAATGCATTAGACTTGGCTGGTCTCGACAACAATTTCCGAGTCCAGCTTTCCCCGAGACCGAGACAAGAGTCCAAATGAGGTCAAGACCGAGATGAGTCTGAGATTTGGACTCGTACTACAACACTAACGCTGATACTGAACCATGCCTGACTACAGTCAAAGGTGTGTGTGTGTGTGTGTGTGTGTGTGTGTGTAGGAGGTTCTAAGGTAGAGCGGAGACTGTTGGAGGATCTGTTTAATGATTATAACCTGAAGGTTCGGCCAGTTCGAGCATGGAATGAGATCGTGATGGTCAGAGTTGGGATGACACTGGTGCAGCTCATTAGTCTGGTAGGATTCCCTCACACGTACAGATGGACATAGTAACACATACAGAAATATTTCTGGGAATAATATATATTAAAACAATTATTGTTGGAATGACATGACTGAGGAATTCCGTTTGCCATCATCGTCACAGGTGACATAGATTATTTAAATCAGATAATGGCATCTTTCTTCTCTGCACCTTTGTAGAGGGGTAGCTGGCATGGTAACAACAGGGTGGTGTGTGTTTTTGTGTGTTCCTGCTTCAATTGAGAAAGGAAAAAAGATTGTTACCTCACAGCTCCAGAGACCCAGGTTCAAGTCCTGACCACCTCTGGGTACTCAGATATCATTCCACACTCCAAAGACATGTATTAGGTTCACTTGTGTCTCTAAACTGTTCCAGTGTGTGTGTGTGTGTGTGTGTGTGTGTGCGTGTGTGTGTGTGCGCGCATGGCACCCCCATCCTTCCTGCCATCCTGAATTGGATTAGGTGCATAGAATGAATGATAGATGAATAAATGTTAGTGCCGGGCCATATATACAGTGGGGCAAAAAAGTATTTAGTCAGCCACTGATTGTGTAAGTTCTCCTACTTAGAGAGATGAGAGAGGTCTGTGATTTTCATCATAGGTACACTTCAACTATGAGAGACAAAATGAGAAAAAAAAAACAGGAAATTACATTGTAGGATTTATAAAGAATTTAATTTTAAATCATGGAGGACAATAAGTATTTGGTCACCCACAAACAAGCAAGATTTCTGGCTCTCACAGACCTGTAACTTCTTCTTTAGGAAGCTCTTCTGTCCTCCACTCATTACCTGTATTAATGGCACCTGTTTGACCTCGTTATCTGTATAAAAGACACCTGTCCACAGCCTCAAACAGTCAGACTCCAAACTCAACCATGGCCAAGACCAAAGAGCTGTTGAAGGACACCAGGAAGAAAATTGTAGACCTGCACCAGGCTGGGAAGAGTGAATCTACAATAGGCAAGCAGGTTGGTGTGAATAAATCAACTGTGGGAGCAACTGTAAGAAAATGGAAGGCCTACAAGTCCATTGATATCTCTCTCGATCTGGGGCTCCACGCAAGATCTCATCCCGTGGGGTCAAAAATGATCATGAGAACGGGGGGTGAGCAAAAATCCCGGAACTAACACGGAGGGACCTGATGAATGACCTGCAGAGAGATGGGACCAAAGTAACAAAGGCTACCATCAGTAACACACTACACAGAGAGGGACTCAGATCCTGCAGTGCCAGGCGTGCCCCCCTGCTTAAGCCAGTACATGTCCAGGTCCGTCTGAAGTTTGCCACAGAGCATATCAGTATCACTAATCAATCAGTGGCTGACTAAATACTTTTTTGCCCTACTGTATTAGCCTTCATTTGACAGGACTAAGTGTCCCACTGCAGCACACAGTAGGGTTGAGCTAAGCCATCTGACCGTTATTTTGTCTCCTCCCACACAGGATGTGAAGAAAGGAGAGATGACAACCAACGTGTTCATGAACATGGTGAGAAAGAGGCTTGTTTATCTCCCTCCGCCGATCTGCAATTCCCTCCGTCTCTTTATCGCAGTAATTCACTTGTCAATTTATATAACCAGGATGTATTTTACGTGATTATCTCAGAGCTTTTGCTCTTTGCCTCTTTATACCTTATTGTTCATATACGGTAATGTTGTAGAACTAATCGGCGAGCTCTAAACTACCATTTTGTGTTTAGGTTGTAATTGCCATATGCAGGAAGAGGATGTTAATAGCCAATAAAATTACCTTCTCTATTTCTGTCCTTACATCTCTTCATTTTATAGGAATGGTCTGATTACAGATTGTCCTGGAACCCAGAAGATTATGATGATATCGATGTTATCCGAATCCCCCCTAACAAAGTCTGGCATCCAGACATTTACCTCATCAATAAGTAAGTGATCATCCTACATATTCCTATATTAACAATTCTACTTGTCTAGTTCAAACCGTGGTCCCACACTAAAAAAACAATTAATTATTCAGGGACTCAGGTGGCAAAGTGGCATTTTGCTACCCCACCACCACAGATGCCTGGGTTCTAGTATTCATTTAAGCAATTATAAAGGAGAGAGAGTTCTATAATGTCATAGTGATATTAACACCGGTGTGCTGCGGTCGTTCCATTCTAAGCTATTAGACTAGTAATGAACTAAAATCCCTTTCTAGTGTTGTTTTTATAAGTGAAGGTTTAAAGTGAAGTTAACTATTTAGATTTACAAGTATCCCTTCTATATCGTGGGGGGTTGGGCCTCACTGTTTCCTGGGTTAGCTGTCTCTCTTTTTCTTTTATGCAAAACTCCAATAATGTACCATACATGTTCCTGGGTTCTGATCTAATAAACCTGCACACCAGCCTGTCCAAGATGTCAAACCTGGCATGTATTCACACTAAACCTATAAACTGTAAACAGAGGATGTTTTTTCCGTGCCTGTGTTGCAGTAATGATGGGCAGTTTGATGTAGCTCTCTATGTGAACGTGCTGGTTAGAAGTGATGGTACGGTCACCTGGCTGCCTCCAGCAATATACCGCAGCTCCTGCTCCATTGAGGTACAGCTAAAACACCTGACAATGTTAAACTGTCATTGATCAGGCTCATTAGATATAATGTTGTGCCTTTTGTTTAATATTCTCACAGTGATTTTTACAGCCACTATAACATGACAATGTTTTACAGTCGACAAGTCTAATCATATTCAACAAATACAGCTAGGCACCATTTAACAACAAATGACAGACGTCCTATTCTTTAAACTCCTGCCTCTGCTCGTGGGTCCGCAGCACTGCTTGGCTGTTTACTGAGTCCAGACAAATGTTTATTTCCTATTATAACTTATTGTAATTGTTAATACCTTGGTCGTTAAAGTGAACAGAAGTTGATCTGTAATCAGATTAAAGATCCAGTGCTAATGTTCAGCTCTAATCCTGCAGGTGGCCTACTTCCCGTTTGACTGGCAGAACTGCACAATGGTGTTTCGGTCGTACACGTATGACGCCTCTGAGGTGGATCTACAGTACGGCCTGGATGAGGATGGAAATGAGCTTCATGAAATAGTCATTGATGAAAATGCTTTTACTGGTCAGTCCGCTCTGTGCTTAGTTTCCTTCATGTCTGATTTCAAGACAAAATTATGTAATAGGCCCTTGATAGTAGGAGATTATATGTAAAAAAGCACTTATATATAGTTCCTATATAATTATATTCTCTTATCAGAGAACGGAGAGTGGCAGATCTGCCACAAACCAACCAGGAAGAACATTCAGGAAGATCTGTATGAAGACATCACCTTCTACCTGATCATCGAGCGGAAACCCCTCTTCTACATCATCAACATCATTGTGCCCTGCATCCTGACCAGTGTGCTGGCTATATTTGTCTTCTATCTGCCCCCAGGAGCTGGTGGGTTGGCACTGGACCATGCTTTCAAAATGTCCAATGCAGATTAAACAGGCAAACATGCCATTGCATACCATATGGCTGTTATATGTGCAGTATATGATGTTACTGATTGATCATTGGATTCCCTCCAGGAGAGAAGATGACCCTGTCCATCTCCGTCCTTATTGCCCTCACCGTCTTCATGCTCCTGCTGGCTGATAAAGTTCCTGAGACATCTCAGGGGATCCCAATTATTGTGAACTACGTAATGTTCACGATGATCCTGGTGACCTTCTCAGTCATCCTTAGCGTGGTGGTGTTAAACCTGCACCACAGGACCCCCAACACACACCATATGCCTGCATGGATGCGCAAGGTGGGTAGTATACCAGTAACGTGTAAACAACTTTGTGAAGTTACAGATATGCGCCGTTTAACAGTCTGTGGAACAGATTGTTCGTTATGAGAAATGGAATGAACCGGACATTACTGTAGTCACATAGTCTCTTTAGGCTACTGTAATGTAAATATAAAGGGTATTTTCACAAGAAATCTGTGCAAACAATACTTAAATGCTTCAGAGACACCGCTGAAAACACAAGAGACTGATGAGTGACTGAAACGACGTCCATTTTGGTCACCATAATGCAGACGTTAGACGGCGTATAACTGCACAGGATATAACAGAACCCTTATCCAGAGTGGCTTACAGAAGGGCTTTGTATTCTCCTTAGGACACCTCATGTAGTATGACTCAAAACCCCTGGTCTCAGTTGGTATGGTAAAATAACAAAACAGGCTTCTTTACCTGTAACAAAATGTCAAGTACAGTGGTGCTTGAAAGTTTGTGAACCCTTTAGAATTTTCTATATTTCTGCATAAATATGACCTAAAACATCATCAGATTTTCATACAAGTCCTAAAAGTAGATAAAGAGAACCCAGTTAAACAAATGAGACTAAAATATTATACTTGGTCAATTTATTTGTGAGGGAAATGACCAATATGACATATTAGTGAGTGGCAAAAAGTATGTGACCCTTTGCTTCAGTTCGGTGTGTGAACCCCCTGTGCAGCAATAACTGCAGCTAAACGTTTCCTGTAGCTGTTTTTTGATCAGTCCTGCTTACCGGCTTGATGTTGGGGGTGTTTCCTCACAGTGATGCTCACTCAGGTCCTTCCACAACATTTCCCCTGGATGGGGATTAAGGTCGGGAACTTGATTGGCCATTCCAGAACATGAACTTAATTCTTATTTAACCATTCTTTTGGTAGAACAGCTTGTGTGCTTAAGGTCGTTGTCTTGCGCATTGACCCACCTTCTATTGAGATTTCAGTTCATGGACAGATGTCCTGACATTTTCCTTTAGAATCCTCTGATTTAATTCAGAATTAATTGTTCCATCAATAATGGCAAGCCGTCCTGCCCAGATGCAGCAAAACAGGCCCAAACCATGATACTACCACCCACCAGGTTTCACCGGTGCCTTTTCTCCTTTGCAACCCTGCCAGCACTCCATGTGTTTCAGTGTTCTTTTCTTTTGGGTGGTGGACTATGAACATTAACATTAGCCAATGGGTGAGAGGCCTTCAGTTGCTTAGAAGTTCCTGGGGTCCTTTGTTGGACCTCACCAACTATTACACGCCTTGCTATTGGGTGATCTTTGTTAGTCGACCACTTCGGGGAGGGGCAACATGGTCTTGAATTCCCCTCCCTTTGTACACATTGTCTGACTGTGGATTGGTGGAGCAAAATCTTTAGAGAGGTTTGTAACATTTCCAGCCTGATGAGCACCAACAGCTCTTTTTCTGAGCTCCTCAGAAATCTCCTTTGTCGTGCCAGGATACACTTCCACAAAGTTGTTGGAAGAGCAGACTTTGAGAGATCCCTGTTCTTTAAATAAAAAACAGGGTGCCCCCTCACACCTGATTGGCATCCCATTGATTGAAAACACCTGACTCTAATTTCACTTTCAAATTAACTTCTAATCCTAGAGGTTCACATACTTTGGCCACTCACTAATATGTAATATTGGATCATTTTCCTCAATAAATAGATTAAGTATAATATTTCTGTCTCATATGTTTAACTGGGTTCTCTTTATCTACTTTTAGGACTTTAAAATTCTAAAGGGTTCACATACTTTCAAGCACCATTATATAATCATGACTTTTGATGCATCAACCATCTTTAATATAGACCACCAGAAAATAATACTAGATTATTAACACGTGTTTACACTCTTAATTGGATTTAAACCAGATACACTGGCCACTTGCAAACAAAGTCTTACTTTCTGAAAATAATAGCCTCATTTTTCTCTGACAGTTGTCCTTTGGGTCGTCCTTGTGCTGATATTTCCCAGGTGTTCATCAACTTCCTGCCTCGTTACCTGGGTATGCTCAGACCCCAACCAGAGGAGCCTGCAAAAGAGGAACCGAAAGTGGACACGCCCCCTGTCCGTATGAACCACAGCCTCAGACCTGGAGGAGAATATTTCACCCGAAAGATTAATCCAGAGCTGGTCATGCCATGGAGAGGAAGGTAATAAACGGACTTGTCCTTGGATTGACTTTGGACATCAATCCAACTTCAAATGATAAATGCCATTAATGCAAGAATTGATGGATTAAGAAATAATAAGCAATAATACACTCGACTCAGTGACAATATCTCACATTATAGCACAATGTTTTAGTGTGATTATACCACGGTTCTGTTATAGCAGCTTATTGTTAGATTTTAGGGTAAGAAGGACAGAAAAAATGACTTATCAACATTGTTCGATCATCATCATCGGACTATGACATCAGACTTCCTCGACTATAAGAGTCGAGGAACAGAATTTCCCTATATCTGCTAAATGCTGTAAATGTAAATATAACAGAAGAAGTTTAACACCAGCAAACGACATCTTTGTGAGTGTTGTGAAGAAAATTAGAAGCAACAGAGGTGATCAGTAGAAGGAAGCTGCTGATGCTGTATAACACTCCCTCTTTACATTTCAGACTGATGCATAAAAACGAGGTAGAAGCTGATTCAGTTCATTTTTGTTGATGGGACTAAAACTGACCTTCAGTGTCGTTGCTCTTCAGTTGAGCTGTGAATCCATTAAGAGTCCAGGATGTTTAATTTACTCTATTGACTTCATTTATGTCTATCCAGCTCCTCCAAATACTCGTTTGTAAGGGTGATGAACCTCGGCTCATGATGGTCATGAACAGCTTATTATTCCAAATTTAAATCAAAATGTTTTCAAAACCAGTCAATTTTCTAAACTCATTATAAGGCATTTCTGCAGTTGTATAATGATGACGTTGCTGCTTTGTTATGGCTGGTGTTGTTGCTATGGTTAAACGTGTATGTGGTGGAGTAATACTTGAAAAACTTTGGTCAGAGTGACATTAACGTCTAATATTGGCACTCCTAGAACATCTCTCTGCCAATCAGATTGCAGGGTCGGAACTAAATGTGGTGTAATCATTATTCATTTTTGCTTGATTAAGGGATGCATTTGGCGCCAGAGATTACTGGTTCGATTCCTGGTTCAAAAGCCTTTCCATCTTCATTCCAAAGACATGCATTAGCTGCCAGCTAGGCTCTGGCTCCCTGCGAACCTCACTTGGATTAAGTGGGTATGAAATGAAATGGATGCCCGACAGTGGACATCAGTGCAGTAACTAAAGTCCAGGAGGAGAACAGGAATGACAAAGCGTGCAGTAACGACACAAGAGAATAATTCAGAACAGCTTTGACTTTTAAGCTCTGACTGGCTAGTGAAAACTCCAGTCTTGCTTTCATTTCTTTCACTCACAACACAGCTGCTCTCATTTTCTGCGTATCATCTCATTTCCTTGTCACAGCGAACTGGATCTAATAGAAGTGCCGGCAGCATGCTTGTTAAAGAGTGTCTCTGTAGGAACAGTCCAGCTGTAAAGGATGAAGCAGATGATGCAGCAATCTTTATGGCTCCTTATGGAATGATGCAACAAAAAAATCCCGACAAATCTTTCTCGCTCCGTGCTCATGCTGTCCCCCGAAGGGACTTTCTGACAGTTAGCTTTGTCTATAAAGTAAACGTGCCCTGTTATGCATAGAGCTCATGAACACGGCTCTGGAGTCTTACAGTCACATGGCCCTTTCAAATTCTCCTCTCATTCTAAAGGCATTTGCTTTCAGCCCAGCTAAGCCCAGCCACCCGCCACTGTCGCCAGCGCCTAAGCCTCTGGTTAGTTTAAGAATTAGCACTAATCTGTCTCGGCGCACGTAGGGGTAAGGGGTGAGGAGCGATGTATGGATGCCTGGAAAGATGGGTACATGATTGAAATGGTTCTTAGAAATAAACGGAGATGATTAAGGATCAATATACTGTAGTGTGCACAAGTCCTAGGCCACCACTAGATTAGAAATGGTGTAATAAACATATTTATTTCTCAGTCTCTTTAATAGAATACAATCAGAAAATACAGGAAATTTGTATGCAGTATTAAAAAACTGAAAGAAAGCAGCTTCTATAGGCTACAGTGCTAAGTATTTAGTGTTTCCTCCCCTTACACTTGAGCAATAGCAGCATTTGGCAGCTTCATCGGTATGCCAAGTTGATCCCTCTACAGTCTGCAGAAGCTTGATCAGGAATGGCGTTTTGGAAAGGTAGCAGCCAAGAAAGGGGAATAAGGGGAAAATGCTATGCTAAAGCCCACAAAGACTGGAATGAAGATCAGTGGAAAAGAGGATTATAGAGCGGCTATAGTAAGAGGTCATGAAAGTTGATTTGAGAGGCCATGAAATTTACTAAACTTCATCCTAATGTTCTTCAACCCACTGCTGAATATTTCTGGAGTGTGTAGGGAGTATGAGGAAAGTGTTTGCACCACAGCGTGCAGCGTTTCCCATAAATCTGCTGGCAATTATACCATGCAAAGTGACCGTTAGGCATAATGGCTTCCACCAGATGTTGCCTATACCATTATGGATTCCCCATTGTAATGAACAGCTGGCAGCAGACACTGTGGGTTGAAGGCAGCCTTTGAATACCAAAATGTAAATGTAAATTTCTCCAGATCTACAGTATATAAATATGGTGAAAGGAGACTCAGATCAGATGATATCCGTTGCTCAGAACTCCAAGTTTTGGTGGTCTTTACACTAAGTATGCATACACTGGTCTTTCACAACATTTCTGATTAGCAGCACTGCTGTCCCACTCTGGTCCCTCAGTTCTTGCCATTGCTCTGGTGTTTTGTGCCCCTCTTGGTGCCAGTCTTGTGTCAAAGTGGAAAACACTGTTGGTGTAGAATAGTGCAGACAATCTAGAGCATGTGATTAATGCACAAGCCTTTATACTGGTGAAACCAACAAGTGACTTCATAAAGTCAAAGAATTTGATTACAGTGGTACCTCGGTTCTCATTGTTAATTCGTTCCAAAAGGATTACCAAGAACCGAAAACAATGAGAACCGAGCAAATGTTTCCCATAAGGAATAATGTAAATTGAATGAGTCGGTTCCAGACCCCCAGAAAAGAGTTGTATTGTACAGGAGCTCCATGATTTACAATGGAGATATGTTCAACAAATCCATCATAAGATAATATATCATGAACTGATGAGTGTGAATCTGCATCACTGAATCGTTAATCGTGAATCACAAATTCTCATTATGGGGTAATGGGGCCATTATGGAAACTGAAGGGATTTGGGATGCTTAAAGATATTTGTGTAGCACTGTTCACACACACACAATTGATACAAAAGAGGTGTTTGACAAGCTGAGCATACTAACGGTGTCTCATTTTCAATTTAAGGTCAACAAGCACTTATTTATATTTCTAGTTAAAAAAATTATTTTAATTGCATTAGACTCAAGTTTTTAAATGAAAATGAATACAAGAAATGTGCATTGTTTTACATTGTTTATGCTTCAGAAAAGGATTGCCTTTTTTGGATTTAAAATTAATATTTGTGAGAAAATCAAATCGAGAACTCAGTATCATGAATCGAATCGTGATCGGAGTGTGTCGTTACACCCCTAAACAAGAGCGCTTAATGTAGCTTTAATAAACAATAGTGCTTGTATTCCATTTGTTTTTTCTGTGTATATATAGTGTTGAAGTATACAATTACTCCATTTATGCACATACAGTGGGGCAAAAAAGTATTTAGTCAGCCACTGATTGTGCAAGTTCTCCTACTTAGAAAGATGAGAGAGGTCTGTGATTTTCATCATAGGTACACTTCAACTATGAGAGACACAATGAGAAAAAGAAATTCAGGAAATCCCATTGTAGGATTTTTAAAGAATTTAATTTTAAATTATGGTGGAAAATAAGTATTTGGTCAAAAACAAAAGTTCAACTCAATACTTTGTAGCATAACCTTTGTTGGCAATGACAGAGGTCAAACGTTTCCTGTAAGTCTTCACCAGGTTGGCACACACTGTAGCTGGTATTTTGGCCCATTCCTCCATGCAGATCTCCTCTAGAGCAGTGATGTTTTGGGGCAACACGGACTTTCAACTCCCTCCACACATTTTCTATGGGGCTGAGGTCTGGAGACTGGCTAGGCCACTCCAGGACCTTGAAATGCTTTTTTACAGAGCCACTCCTTTTCGTTGCCCGAGCGGTGTGTTTTGGGATCATTGTCATGCTGGAAGACCCAGCCACGTTCCATCTTCAATGCTCTCACTAATGGAAGGAGGTTTTGGCTTAAAATCTCACGATACATGGCCCCGTTCATTCTTCCCTTAACACGGATCAGTCGTCCTGTCCCCTCTGCAGAAAAAAAACAGCCCCAAAGCATGATGTTTCCACCCCCCATGCTTCACAGTAGCTATGGTTGTTCTTGGGATGTGACTCAGCATCCTTTTTCCTCCAGTTTAGTTTTTACCAAAAAGTTCTATTTTGGTAAATGCATGATATTCTCCCAATCCTCTTCCTGGATCATCCATATGCTCTCTGGCAAACTTCAGGCCTGGACATGTACTGGCTTAAGCAGGGGGGCACGCCCTGGCCACTGCAGGATCTGAGTCCCTCTCAGTGTATAGTGCGTTACTGATGGTAGCCTTTTGTTACTTTGGGTCCCAGCTCTCCTGCAGGGTCATTCGTCAGGTCCCTCCGTGTAGTTCTGGGATTTTTTGCTCACCGTTCTCATGATCATTTTGACCCCACGGACGAGATCTTGCGTGGAGCCCCAGATCGAGGGAGATTATCAATGGTCTTGTATGTCTTCCATTTTCTTACAATTGCTTCCACAGATGATTTATTCACACCAACCTACTTGCCTATTGTAGATTCACTCTTCCCAGCCTGGTGCAGGTCTACAATTTTCTTCCTGGTGTCCTTCGACAGCTCTTTGGTCTTGGCCATGGTTGCGTTGAGAACAAATTAACGATTACGGAGGTACCAATGTAAAATAAATAGATTTCATTCCAAGCTCCCAGACTCAGAAGTACGTTCTTATTTTCTCTTTTCTTGTTTCCTTTAATCTGAAGAAAGTATATTTTCCTTACTTTCTTCAGCTCACAATGGTAAAATTATTCTTCTGCTTTTTTTTTGGTCTGATTTCAAACAAGTTTCTTATATTGTAGCCCTACGTATTTCATTACTGATTCCAGAATCCAGACTCAGCTGGTCTGTACATCCTTTGTTTCTTCAAATTTATGTCTTTGTTTCTCAGTGATCTCTTCTCCTTTACTTCTGTCAGCCCCATCTTTCACTTTCAGTTTACTCTCAATCTTCTTAGAAAGCTCTAGCTTGCTTTCTCAGTTCTCTTTCATTTTTTTAACTGTCAAAACACAGAGACAATCACAAACAACAACCATTTATCAGCAGCATCTCTAATGAGAACACTGCACCTTCTCCGGCGTCTGGCAGTCTTAAAATGATGCGACAGCCAGCGGATGCCTGTTAACGTCCAGTAACACCTGTTAACTAAGTGACAGAGCGGTGGATTCTGGGCAATGTAGTCTCCAGCTGATGACAAGCCCGCTTGCACAGACAGATCTACAACATGCACACCTGTTGCCACCTAGTGGTCCGGTTGCAGAAATAACTGCATCATGTAATACAATGAAGTTTGCTGTTCAACTCTGAATGTTTCTGCAGGGCTGTTTTAATACATCTCTGTGTTAGGAATGTTATGCGCAGATGGTGAGGGAACCGACAGTTTGCCATTGAAAACAGGTGACACAAGGTGACATGCCATATTTACAGTGTCCAATAAGTATGTATAAGAGTGTGTTTGGCACCATAGAAATACCATCGGGATCGTATGTATAGTGTCTAGCCATTACAGTAGTAGTAGAATGTTATTTCTGGAGACTGTCTACTGTATGGCTCTCCTAAGCCAGACTGCATACATAGCAATAAGTGTGAGGTTTTTTTTCCAGCCGTACCGAAAGCTCAGTGCAGCTGCAGAAGCTTTATGATGGTGACAGCTACTGCCTTATACTGCCTCCTGATCTCAAATCTGCCATCGCTGCCATAACCTACATGGGCGACCAACTGAAGAAACAAGATGTGGATGATTCTGTGAGTGAGCCCACATATATTCACACAATGGAAAGTGCTATGATAGAACCTTAACATGCACGAAAATGTACAGATATTCTGCTATTTTTCCCATAATATGCCAGTAAACATTAATGTTAATTTGCCCTCTCTTGGTCAATAACTTAAAACCCCAAATCAGAAGTAGTTGAGACAGTATGGAAAATGTAAATTGTAAATGTACTGTAAATGCCAATTAATAAAACTAAAAGTGTTTCTTATATGTACTTTTATTAAACTGCAGGTATGAACCCAAGATATTTCTTTTTTTTTCTTGTCAACTTCATTTCATTTCTTAATAAACATATGTTCGTGCATTTCAGGCCTGCAACACATTCCAAAAAAGTTTGGACAGATGTCATTTAGAACTAGTAATGAGGTAAACAACTAAACAGTGATATGATTTCAAACATTTGATTGTAATCATGATTTGGTACAAAAGCAGTATCCATGAAAGGCTTAGTTTTAGAGGAGTAAAGCTGGGCAGAGGATCTCCAGTTTATCAACAAATGTGTGAAAAAATGATTGAAATCTTAAAAAAAATGTTCCTCTAAGAACGATTGGAAGGGATTTCCATATTTCCTCCTCTACAGAGCATAATATCATTAAACGATTCAAGGAATCTGGAGGAATTTCAGTGCATAAAGGGTAAGGGCACAGGCCTAAACTGGAGAGGGGTGATCTCCGATCCCTCAGGCAGCACTGCATCAAGAACCGTCATTCATCAATAGCTGATAGAACCACATGGACAAGGGATTACTTTATCAAACCTTTATCAAGCTCTACAATACAGAGTCACATTCACAGATACCACTTAAAACGTTACTGTGCTAAAAAGAAGCCTTATGTTATAACCATGTCCAGAAGGGGCGTCGACTTCTCTGGGCTGGATCTGGGATGGACCATCATACAGTGGAAACGGGGATTGTGGTCAGACCAATCAGTATAACAGATTTTTTTTGGAAAAGACAAAAAGGACCATCCAGACTGTTATGAGGAACAAGTCCAAAAGCCAGGCTCTGGCATGGTATGGGGTCGGGTCAGGGCCCTTGGTAAAGGTGATTCACACTTCTGTGATGCAGCATTAATGCAGAAAAGTACACTGAGATTTTAGAGCAACATAAGCTGCCTTCAAGACGACATTTTTTGCATGGACGTCCATGCATTTTTCAACAAGCTAAATCAGAAATAGTTAGGACTGAAATATTTTAATCCCTTCCAGTCTTTCTTTGGGTAGCATTATTTTTAAACGTATCAATCATTTTCTCACACATTTGTTGACGGGAGATCCTCTGCCCATCTTTACTTCTCACAGTCTCAGGATTTCAGGCATTCTGCTTTTGTACCAAAATGACTCGATGAAATCATGTTATTATTTAGGTTTTTTTACGACATTACTAGACCTAAATTGCTCCGTCCCAATTTCTTTTGGAATGTGTTGCAGGCCTGAAATGCAGGAATGGATGTTTATTAACAAACGATATGAAGTTGACCAGACAAAAACATGAAATATCTTACTGTGTGCAATGAAAGAAAAGTCTGTTTGTTTTTGCTTTCCATACCATCCCAACTTTCTCTGATTTGGATTTGTAAAACTACTGTAGAATATAGATGCTGACTTCCTAAGACCCCATGGGAATAAAGGGGGGGGGCACTTAAGGGGTATGGACCATCTGTACATTATAATTTGTGTGTGCTGCAGATGACCGATGACTGGCAGTACATTGCCATTGTGGTGGACCGCCTCTTCCTCTGGCTTTTTGTTGTCATAACCACCTTGGGCACCCTCGCCATGTTTCTAGATGCCAGCTTCAACCACACACCTGAAGATCCTTTCCCCTGAGCAAATCACACACACACACACACACACACACACACACACACACACCTCGCATAGGTCCTCACTGGACTTTATCTGTAACCATCCATCTGTCTAAGAAAGATACACACCGATTTAGGAACAGGATTTAGAATTGTGGTTTCGACATAAAGCCTGAAGAGGGCGCCAGAGGGCGTCTAAGGTGTTGGTACCATAACGTATGAACACGGTCTATACTGTATATCACTGCCTATCAGTGGTTCAGTATTATTTTGACAGTTTTTGATGTTTCATATTTAATGTCTGCACTATTTTACACTGAAATGACACGCATGTTACAACGTCTGCATGCTTGAAATGTGTAATGCGTTGCTATAACCGTTCATTTTACAAACTTAACACAATTTTGTTGTTCTGTTTATTCGGACGAAATAAATTACATAAATGAGCAGAGTACATTAATTCGTGCTCGTGTATAATGAAGGTATCTTCATTATTCAACGATCAAAAACTCAATGACCAAACAACGTAACTTCTGGTGTTGGCATAGCAACAGCCAAGATGGAGTTTGACAATGTCGAGATAAGAGTTTTCTAACAACCCTACCTAATGCTTGTATGTTGATTTTTTGTTGTTGTTTTAACGTTATTTGTGACAAGTGCGAGGTTACGTCCATAATGAAATTGCTTAATGAAATGAAGAGCCTACTCTGGATTACAAACATATCGTTCTGGTAATCACTGTTGTGGGGTTTTTTTGTTTGTTGTTCATGTTTTTGTATTACTAAATTATATCAAATTAATAAATTAATATATTCTTTGGAAGTTTATATTGCCTTCACATGGCTGAATAGTGCTTTTTAAAGAAAAAAGCTAGCAAAAATGCGATTACTGCAATGAAATAGTTGAATCATTTGACAGCGGTGGTGTTTAACAATGTGACAGCACTTGTCCGTTTTTTGCTACCAAAAAAAAAAAAAAAAACTGAACCCGCCGGTGAAATTCCATAAAAATTGTAACGTGTCTGGTGTGTATGAAAGATATTGCATCACGCTTTTTCACGTCACATTTGGTAACGGCCTTTAGTGTAAAATGTAATGTCTGTAATGAAGCCATAGCTTATCCCCTCTTTGTTTTTATTGTTGTTGTTATTTATTGCTTTTATTACATTATTGATTGTATCCTAATATTGATAGTGATGAAATAAAGAAATACAGTCTTAGTGGCATACCAAAGACAATAATTCAAAAAATTCTAACTTGCTCAATGCAAAATAAAATCTCTAAGATTCAAGTATCTATTTTCTGCATTTTTCTCAGGACAGTGTAACATGCTGAAATGATTGTACAGTGGTGCTTGAAAGTTTGTGAACCCTTTAGAATTTTCTATATTTCTGCATAAATATGACCTAAAACATCATCAGTCCTAAAAGTAGATAAAGAGAACCCAGTTAAACAAATGAGACAAAAATATTATACTTCGTCATTTATTTACTGAGGAAAATGATCTCAGAGAGACATGAGCTCAGAAAAAGAGTTGTTGATGCTCATCAGGCTGGAAAAGGTTACAAAAACATCTCTAAAGAGTTTGGACTCCACCAATCCACAGTCAGACAGATTGTGTACAAATGGAGGAAATTCAAGACCATTGTTACCCTCCCCAGGAGTGGTCGACCAACAAAGATCACTCCAAGAGCAAGGTGTGTAATACTTGGCGAGGTCACAAAGGACCCCAGGGTAACTTCTAAGCAACTGAAGGCCTCTCTCACATTGGCTAATGTTAATATTTATGAGTCCACCATCAGAAGAACACTCATTTGTTTAACTGGGTTCTCTTTATCTACTTTTAGGACTTGTGTGAAAAATCTGATGATGTTTTAGGTCATATTTTGCAGGAATATAGAACATTCTAAAGGGTTCACAAACTTTGAAGCACCACTGTATATGGTCATTTTCACAACACGTTGACAAGATGAGTATGGAGGGCATTTGTTTATTTGCTTTATACTTAACATCACTTTCCGCATCGATGGCTATTTAATGACAGGTTACATCAATACACAAGGTTGCTTCAAAACTAGTCATACACACCCAGATCGGGTCTTCCTATGAACAGAAAAATCTCAACCATTCCCCTTCACGTACAGTACTGGAAGACATTTTCCTCTTGTTCCTCCACTGTGTTTCTCATTCTCTCTCTGCCTCCATTTCTTTCTGCTTCAGACCTAAAATATTTAAGAATGTCAGAGGTCAGGGGAATCTATTTAAGCCAGTGTTGTTGCAGTAAACAAGATGAACCTGTTAGTCACTAAAATGACCACTGTCTTTTTATGAGTGCTTTATAATTGTATTTATTTATTCATTCATTTTTGTTTTCCTCTTTTAACTCTACTTATACTAGTCAGTGCCCAGAGCTTATCCAGAAGCACTGCAAGCAGGCAGAATGGACAGAAAGCCAGGTCACTGCAGGGCATCACAGGGGTCACTATTACCGTATGGCGGGGGAGTACCTGGTAATATATATTGTCATGGTTGCAGTCAACTGTTCGAAACTGTTCACATCATTATTTCATTTTATTATCTCATTACTAGTCCTAAATTGCGCCATCCCGACTTTTTAAAAGTAGAAGTAAACATTAGAAACACTGCATTTTAATTTGTTGTTTTTTTTTTTGTTTGTGTGTTTTTGTGTTTTCCATACTGTCCCAAGTTTTTCTGATTTGGGGTCGTGTTCGTATTATCTCTACGAGCTTTAATTGCAAGTTAGAATACAGCAAGTTTTATTGCCCATGCTTCAGCACCCTCCTGACCAACCTCAGAGCAGTTTAATCAGACTGTTTTCATGCTCTGTGCCCCCTCACAAAGCCGACCACAAACAGCAGTGAGGGGAGTCTTTGCTCTTCTCTGGCGTGATTTAGCAGTTTCTGCTTCTTTACTGAGGTTCATGCAACGGTGAGAGAGCAAGAAAAATGTGTGCTTCCAGGAATGAAGAGGGGTAAACCTCCCAGAGAACACTCGGTTCTTTTGTGTTTCGAGGTGATTTGGCCAGTGGTTTGGTCCTGGGCCAGCGATTTGTCAGATAATTCACATAAACTAGACGTTCCTAAGACGAGGTCTCGTTCCCAGTCTGTTCCTCTCTTCAGACCAGTGATTCACCCATGCCATCGCTTTTCTCCAGCTCAGTGCTGACTGGGTGAATCCTGCCCAAACTGGAACCTTCTGTCCAAATAGCAAAGCACCCAACTTTTTTTTTAACTGAGTGAAAGAACGTAACCGGTGCAGATCACCACCAGCAAATTTGATTACAAGAGCCTACATGTATGATCCAAATAACATTAAGCAGTGAGTAAAATAATTATTGTTTTAAAATATACAGTGGGCAAAAAAGTATTTAGTCAGCTACTGATTGTGTAAGTTCTCCTACTTAGAAAGATGAGAGAGCTCTGTAATTTTCATCATAGGTACACCTCAACTATGAGAGACATAATGAGAAAAAAATCCAGGAAATCACATTGTAGGATTTTTTAAGAATTGAATAGTAAATTATGGTGGAAAATAAGTATTTGGTCAAAAACAAAACTTCAACTCAATACTGTGTAACATAATCTTTGTTGGCAATGACAAAAGTCAAACGTTTTCTGTAAGTCTTCACCAGGCTTGCACACACTGTAGCTGGTATTTTGCCCCATTCATCAGGTCATTCATCAGGTCCCTTCGTGTAGATCTGGGATTTTTGCTCACCGTTCTCATGATCATTTTGACCCCACGGGATGAGATCTTGCGTGGAGCTCCAGATCGAGGGAGATTATCAATGGACTTGTATGTCTTCCATTTTCTTACAATTGCTCCCACAGTTGATTTATTCACACCAACCTGCTTGCCTATTGTAGATTCACTCTTCCCAGGTGCAGGTCTACTATTTTCTTCCTGGTGTCCTTCAACAGCTCTTTGGTCTTGGCCATGGTTGAGTTTGGAGTCTGACTGTTTGAGGCTGTGGACAGGTGTCTTTTATACAGATAACCAGGTCAAACAGGTGCCATTAATACAGGTAATGAGTGGAGGACAGAAGAGCTTCTTAAAGAAGTTACAGGTCTGTGAGAGCCATAAATCTTGTTTTGTTTGTGGGTGACCAAATACTTATTTTCCACGATGATTTACAATTAAATTCTTTTAAAATCCTACAATGTGATTTCCTGGATGTTTTTCTCATTTTGTCTCTCATAGTTGAAGTGTACCTATGATGAAAATTACAGACCTCTCTCGTCAAGTAGGAGAACTTGCACAACCAGTGGCTGACTAAATACTTTTTTTGCCCCACTGTAATACTTACCTTTTCTTAATGACATTTCCAAAACAAAAGTATGAATTTAGTGTTTGATTTATGTCTTCAAAGTACCCATTCACTGTCGATCAGTTAAGTTTAAAATCTAATAATATAAATCCTGTACGAGAACTTAAAACCAGTATACTGCCCAGCACTACTACACTATTACTGCTACACCTTTAGTGAAATACTAACTACTGTATATTTAGTATGAAACTGGCTCAGCACTGACTCTTACAAGGCGGGGTGAACCACGTTCCTCTGACTGAAGTAAGTCCTGTGCAACAGTTTCACATAATTAGTCAAATTTTTAGTTTAAGTTCTAAATTATACTTATACCGAACTACATTCAGCATTTATCGTAAGACATCTGGCTAAAGACTGTAAATGATGTTAAAGGCTGCTGCGAAGTCATTTCCAATTTTTCAAACGCCCATCTGCCTCCTGGTTCACTGCACTTTCACACAGCAGGCAAAGTCGTATCTGTTCATCAACGACAACACGGTTACGCTGTGCCGTGGGATTGGAAGTGACAAGCGCTTCCTCTCTGATTAGGACTATTGCTTCCTCTCTCGGCTTATGAGCGAAGTCTCCCTCCCTTTGGTGAGGTGATTGTGTCAGTGGCGCCAGCTCAGAGTGGCAGACAATAGCTAACAGCGCTCCAGGACCTTTTCCACACTGGGTTGATGGATTGGTAAGACGTGACACACATCACACAGAGCAAGCTCTGATGCCTTAATAAGATTATAGCACAGTTGAGGGTGATGTACTGTAGGGTGACCATGTTTTGATTGTCAAAATAGAGGACACTCAGGGCAGGAGCACAGGCTGGAGGGCTTTGGACTTCATGTTCTTTATGTATTTATTTATTTATTCTTCATTGTTATAGTCTTCAAATTGCCGTGTTGTTGTTGCGTGGACTAAGAGAGGAAGTTCTTAGCATTAAGCCATGATCACACTAGAATTTTATTGGCGAAATTTCCCATTCCAATGGAATTTGCAGCAACTCTTGGACTCACCAAAACTGGACAATAGAAGATTGGGAAAACATGGTCTGATGAGTCTCAATTTCTGCTGTAACAGTCAGATTTGGCATAGACAACATGAAAGCATGAATCCCATCCTGCCTTGTATCAACAGCTCAGGCTTCTGGTGTAATGGTGTGGGGATTTTCTTGGCACTCTTTGAGCCCTTTAATACCATCTGAGCATGGTTTAAACCCCACAGCCTACCTGAGTATTGCTGCTGACCATGTGCACCCCTTTATGAGCACAGTGTACCATCTTCTGATTTCTACTTCCAGCAGGATAACACTCCATGTCCCAAAGCTCAAATCATCTGAACTGGTTTATGAACATGAGTATCACTGTAACTCAAATGGCTCCACAGTCACCAGATCCCAATCCAATAGAGCAGCTTTGGGATGTGGTGTAATGGGAGATTCACATCATGGATGTGCAGCCGACAAATCTGCAGCGACTGCGTGATGCTATCAAGAAGATATGGAAAAGAAAATGTCTGAAACCTTGTTGAATCTATGTCATGAAGAACTAAGGCAGTTCTGAAGGCAAAAAGGGGATCCAACCTGGCACATTTACATTTACAGCATTTAGGATACACCCTTATCCAGACTTACAATTGATACAATCTTACAATCCAAGCAATTGTGGGTTAAGGGCCTTGCTCAAGGACCCAACAGTGCCAGCCTGGCAAGGGTGGGATTTGAACCCTGGACCGTCTGGTCCATAGTCCAGTACCTTAACCACTAGGCTACCACAGTCCACTAGCAAGGTGTACCTAATAAAGTGGCTAGTGAGTGTATTTCAGATTGCTAAAGTATAAATGTTAGTCTGGACTTGACTGTAAGAGCAGTTCTGAAAAATCCTGTTTAGGATGCCAAGCTGCCACTGTTGGGTCCTTGAGCAAGACCCTTAACTCACAGTTGCTTGGATTGTAAGACTGTACGTACCAATTGTAAGTCGCTCTGGATAAGGGCGTCTGCTAAATGCTGTAAATGCTGTAAATGTAATGGTCTGTTTTCTGAGCCAAACACTTTCACGCGCTAGTATTTCAGAACTAGGGCAGCCTTGGGACAGAAAGCGTTTCCATTCAGCCGATTTTGGGCGAAGAAGGATTATACTGATCCTAAACCGTTAACCAGAAGGAGCGCTCCTATTGGACGTGACCTCACCGATAGGAGCGCGCTTGGGTCTCCGAGGAGAGCGCGTTTCTCTCACTTCGTTCTCACACATTCCGGGCTTAACACTGTTCATCTGAAAACCTGTTGGTAGTTCGAAATAGTGAAGTGTGCGCGTGTGTTTTAGAAATTACAGAGCAAGTCTGTGTACAGTGTGTGTGGAGCTCCTAGCGTGCGCTCGTCCTGCACCTCACCGTTCTCCATGGCCAATTCTGGAGTGCAGCTGCTCGGGTTCTGCCTCTCTCTGGTGGGGATCATCGGACTGATCGTGGGCACGGTGCTGCCGCAGTGGAAGATGTCCGCGTACGTGGGAGACAGCATCATCACAGCCGTGGCTACTTATCAGGGTCTGTGGATGTCCTGCGCCTTCCAGAGCACCGGGCAGCTCCAGTGTAAGATCTACGACTCCATCCTGCAGCTGGACAGTAAGTGTAGAAGACTGAAACAAACTCTCATAAATGCCGTCGTATGATTTAATCCTGAATGCATGTTCGTGTTTAGTTTTACTTGTTTTATGTTGTGACAATTATACCTATCAGCCATAACACCTGCCTAAATTCACCTGAGTAATAAAATGTGGGTCCCCCTCGTGCCACAAAGGTCTTGAACCATCAAGGCATGGACTCCATAAGACCTCTGTAGGTGTCCTGCGGGATCTCGAACCAACATGTTACAAGTCTTGTAAGTTGCCAGGTGGAGCCTCCATGGTCAGACTTGCTCAATCCGATTGAGATCTGGTTAGTTTGGAGACCAGGGCAACCCATTCAAACCCAAAGTCAAAATCAAATTCATTTCTATAGTGTTTTATACAGTGGAGCATTGTCTCAAAGCAGCTTTCCAATTTTCTATTGTCTTCTATTATCTAGGCCCAAAACCCTAATTGAGCAAGCCTAGAGTGACAGTGGCAAGGGAAAACCCTCTAAACATTAAAAGGAAGAAACCTTGGGAGGACCAAAAGTTGAAAAATGGACCTGACCTCCTCGGACAGCCTGGAGGTTATCTAATTATTAAGTTTCTAGTAGTAGTTTAAATAAATATCAGCTAAATAAATATTTAATTAATTTAATTTTAAAAATATAAGGATCTGGGATCCTAGGATCCTTTCTGTGTGGAGTTTGCATGTTCTTCCCATGTCTGCGTGGGTTTACTCCCACAGTCCAAAGACATGCAATAGGTGAATTGATTACACTAAATTGGCCCCAACCTGTGTATATATATATATATATATATATATATATATAAATGACTAGTTTTGATCTAACCTTAAGTGTTGATGTAACCTTGTGTGTGTCGTTGAATTGCCTTTGATTCTGCCGAGCGACGTTACTTAGACCAAATCAACAAATCAACAAATCAGTCATACTCAATTATGATTTGGTTCTACAGTGCTTTCTGTTATATATTCAAACAAAAGGGACATTAAACATTTTAAATCTGGATTTTCCCAGCTCAGGTTATTAAGTTGCGTGCTCTGCTTGGTGTAGCTGTGTTAACTAAGTTAGGGTGCTGAAAGAGTATCATCTAAAACCTTGTTTAAATGAACTCATCATCATAACATGAGTTATGACGCTTTATTTTATAAATACCTGCGGGGTGTGCGACGGGATTCATAGATTCAGGAGAGGTGGTACAGTGCAGTGCATATCCAGTTGGCTGTGTGGAAAATGGGTCACAAGGCAGATGTTAATGATTTGCAAAAAGGAGTGATTGTGTTTGGGCGTACCAAAGACCATAGTGTGAAGGAAAATGCTGAATCTCCAGGTGTATCGAAGCGTACGGTCGTACAGGGTCAAAAATCCCAGGTTACAGGCATTCTCGTTAGAATGTGTGTGGGTGTTACACGCTGTTAGGTAGGTTTCAGTCACAGGTGACTATTTCTTTAATCATTCACACCATTAAACTGTCATGAGTTCCAAAATAAAGAAGCAATTTTGTAATAACTTAGTAAAGGAACAAGGTAACGCACATAGCAACAGGACAGCCGACACATTAACACCGATTTTTCCAAATGGTGCACCACAAGTTATGATACAAATCTCACAAACCGATACACAAAAGAAGGAAGACCATTTATTGTATTTCTCCTTCTCTGTAGCTGCTTTCTGTGTTTTGTTGTACACTGTTGTGCTTTCCTTAACTCCTGCTCTAGTTCCTGTTATTCATTGTGTTACATCTCTCACTCCAAAAGCCCTCCCTTTGTTTCTTTCCATACTCACGTTGCCTTAACGATTGATGCCTTAACGATGAAACTGGTGTGGCTTATTGGAAATGTTTTTTTTTCTTTAGCATTGTAATAAAGCTGTTCTGGTAACAGGGTGTGAGACATAGCTTAATAATAGAATTCTTATTCCTTAAGCTAAGTTAACAATGAAAATGGATGTTTATTGCTTTAAATGAAACATATAGCAATCAAAGCAAACATAAAAACAAGACTTAAAATGACTGAATAACAGCTTAAAAAAGACTTATTTTTATTATAAGAGCTGCACTGGTAGATGCCCACTGAAGGCTGAGGGTTCAAATCCAGCACCGTCAAGCTGCCACTGTGTTCCCCTGAGCCAGGCCCTTAAGTAATCTGTCCTGGTGGTGTAGTAGTCTACTATGCTGGCCCACAATGACAGGGACCTGGGATCAAGTGCCCAAGTGGTGCCCCAGTGACCCCAAGATAGGACTGTCCCATCCTTAGGCTTACACCCCATATTCTTTAAGTATAAGCCCCGACGCCTCTGTGGCTCTCAACAGGACAATGCTGGGTTTAAATGCGAAGTACTTCAGTAGTAGCAGTAGTAATGGCAGTAAGAAACTTTCCAATGTAGGGCGTTTCAAATGTATCTGCATCCACATCCTCTGAAAGTTTGTTACTTCTAATACTAAATGCTACAATATTAAATAAACAACTGTTACCTCATAATTAATGACTTAGGAAAATAAACGTTTATGGGTTATAGATAGAGCTAAGAAAATTGTTTTGAACACCACCTGGTTTAGCTATTTATATAATCACCATTCATTACAATGGGTTAATGGTTTGGCTAGCAAGTTATGGTACTAACATACCCCATATGTTAATTTTACACATTTACATTTGACAGATGCTCTTATCCAGAGTAACTTACAGCTGATACAGCCTTATAATCCAAACAATGGTGGATTAAGTGCCTTTTTCCAGGATCCAACCCTGGCAGAGATGGGCTTTGAACCCAGGATCTTGTGGGCTATAGTCCAGTACCGTAACCACTGGACCACCACAGTTACAGCATTAAAATAGCAGGAGTTCAAACTGTTTTCAGTACTTTCACAGCAGCAGTACGGCACAAAACGTTGGTAACATAACTGGTGTGCTAAAAACAATTTAAGTAATCAGCATTTCGGTAGTTAGCATTAGTAATGACTGTAGAGTAGAACTGGTTATCGAATGTCATGTGCAACGTCATGTAATCATACATCATCACAAGATTTTTTTATACACTGCACTGTAGCATTGGTGGAAGACGGACGCTCAAAAGCGCTCAAAAGTTTGGCTTGACTTTTAGAGAAAATGAAAAGGCTAAATGCAATATGTGTGGAAAGTAGATCTGTTATAAATGAGGTTACACCTCTAACATGGCAAAACATCTAAAGCACCGGCGTGATTCTGAGCTTCAGCAGTGTACCGGGTTCGACCGACTGCGCTCTCCGAACCTGAATGCTGCAGTAGAGAGGGAGAGTCTAAGACTTTTTCTTCTGACTTACACCTATAATAACTAAGGCTTAATGTGAAAATGATTCCTTTCCCTTTAGACCAGAGGTTCATCATTTCAGCAGTAGAGATTACATATAATCAGTAGGAACTGAGAGAAGTTTGGTGTTCCGAGGTTTTCCTTATAATGGGTTTCAATGGGAAGAAAAAAAGCTTTGGAAGCTTTGAAATATAATAAAGATATACTTCATACCTAAACATTTGCCGTGAGAACCGAAATCGAAAAGCAGAATCGGAATGCAAACCGATACCCAACCGTACTGTAGAGAAAGACGTTTGTAATATCGCAGGTCTGCTACACATGCAGTGAAGTTTAAGTGTGACATGTGCTTAGATAAAAACAAGTAAAAGTGGTCATACTTCAGCAGTAAAGCCAGTAGATAGTAGATAGAGACAGGTCAGTACTTCAGTTGTAGAGTTAGTACTGAATGTAGGAAACTGCTTTCAGTCTGAAGAGCATTAGATGGACATGCATTTTTATTTTGACCTTTGTGATGGCATAGACAGTCTGAGGAAGTCCGTGTAGCATCACACAAACAGTTACACTGTTTTGTGTTACTTAATTGTCTCTCGTGCAGATAAAGACAATATTCAGTAGGAAACACTATTCCGTAGTGTACAGACGTGACACTGCACCGACTGCACTGTGTGCACATGTGGAAACCTGGGATTTAATGTACTGGTGCTGACGCTTTTCTTCCTGAAATCATGCTACACTGTGCGTTTTCTTCCCCCCGGTGTCAAGCGTGCAGATCTCTGACTGTGAAGGCTTTGTGTCACAATACAGTCAGCTTATTGTTGAGTCTGGAAGCATGGGGTGTGCAAATGTACATTATTACCAAAGCTGGCTTGTCTTGTTGACTATGATACATCTAAAATGTTCTCACAGAAGAAACGTAGTAAATGTCACAGTAGTGCAGCCAGCATTTAAATATGCATGGTAAATAAACCAAAAAGGAAAGTGCAGTATTTTAAACTATACAGTAGTAATGTAACAAAAAGGACAGTCACTTAAATACACATAGAAAATTAACCAACTGTAGTCCATCTGTTTCTCTACATACTTTTAGTCCCCTTTACTCTGTTCTCTAAAGGTCAGGACCCCCATAAATCAGGTACTGAGTATGAGTGGAGTAGATACAGCAGTGCTGCTGGAGTTTTACACTGTGCACTCACTGTGTGCTCTATCAGAAACCTTATTTCTCCACTTTGTAGATGTAAAGCCAGAGACAGTAGCTCATCTGTTGTTGCACAGTTTTGTGTTAGTCGACCTCTAATCCTTCATCAGTGCTCACAGGATGCTGGTGGCTGGACATTTTTGGTTGGTGAATTATTTTCAGTTCAGCAGTGACACTGAGGTGTTTCTGACCCACTCGTATCAGCACAACACACTAACACACATGGACATGGACATGAGTGTAAAAAAAAGGAGGTGTACCTAATGAAGTGAATTATGTTTCAAGAGTGGTGTTTATTTATGATTATTCAAATATATTCCGACGGTTGCCTTGTTCCTTCATATAAATGATATCTTCATTGCTAAAGGCTTGATAAAATTACAGTTTTAGAAATTAATAAATAGCATTCAGTACAGGTTTATTTGCTTTAAGTTTTATGTATAGCACAATGATCATCCAGGGACTTGAGCCAAAATATTCATTCACTCCCAGGCTTTTATAACCATCATTTAGGTTCCATTTGAGAACATCAAATACAGAAGGAATTGTACACAAAAAAACATAAAGCGTCTGTTATTTTTGGAGCTGGGGAAAAAATATTTCCTTATTCACTAGCCTTGTAAAGCACAGTACACAATTTGGGACAAGAAAATGAAAGTGTTCAAGAGTTACCCCCTTTTTTTAATTAAGATCTCCAAAGTATCCATAACCTTTCCAAATACAAAAAGGTTGGAGCGTATAAAATGAACAGATATGTGAAGGATTTTGAATTTGAATCAGCAAAGCAACTGTGATGCATGAACAATAGTCCACCAAAATCCACCCCATTGCTGTGATCGGTGGCACCTAGCAACAGTTTTATATAGTAAACAAAATCACTACCTGGCTTTCTGCAGGACAGAGTTGGAGTCTCAAGTGTGCTTTCTGAATACTCGCACTTCTCCCTGTACCACACCAAACTATGCCTAAGCTGGATTAATAGGTTTAAATCCTGCCAAGATAGCAGAGCCCTGGAAACAGTGGTCCCTGGTTCCCTCCTAAAACAAAGGAACAGCTCTCATTTGAACTGTGTAACGGTTTGGTTACATCTCAATAATATAAAATCACCTAACTCCTCCCTTCTTCCACTGCCATCCATATGGGGTCACTGGACTGGGAATCTCTGGGCGAGTTCCAGACCAAACAGGTCAGACCTGTACCCGACTGCCGGTTGAGTTTAAACAGAGGAGAAATGGGAGAATAAAAAGGGGGAGGAAGGACCTTTACTGGATTCCAGACTCAAGTACTTTCACTGCCTGGCAAGGGAGCTTTTATTGTGCTGTAATGAATGATGCAGGAGAAGTCAGTCTTTCAGTTCGTTACACCGTTCCCCACATCGCCGTGTGTTTTAGTGTGAATGCTCAGGATCATTCTGGTACAGACTGGTTCTGTGTGGGTAAAGCTCACAGTCTCTGGCCCTCTCCTGCGCACACACTGACATTTATTCTTATTCGCTGATTTCTCCGTCTAAAAGATTAAGCCTGGTTTATGCTTTACTGAGCAGGATTCGACATTGGGATTAGCGCTCCAGGAGAACAGAGAGGCAAAGGTCGGAATATGTACTGAACGTATGAACTGGCCACCCAACTCCACAATGGTTGACACTCCTCCATCTTCTGTTATATTCTAGCTGCCATTTCTTGTAGCTATTCACAGGAAATTTCAACCTTCTGTAACCTTCTGTGCAAAAGTCTTAGGCCACCATTAGATTTTCTGTTTTAGAAATGGTATAATGACCATATATAACATATTATCAATGATTTGACCCAAACCTTTCAAACTTGGATTTGTCACTTCAGTCATAACAGTCGAGAAACATAACTTCCCAATAACTGTTTATTATACAGACAATAAACACAAATATACTGATTGAGTTCAAATTTATTAAAAGGAAAGTTTAATTGCAATCAATAAAATGGGTCCAATTTATGAGGCAGTCTGTTACTAAGACACACTATTCTTAGAAAATGTGAGTGAGATCCCGGTGTTAATGAAAGTCTAGGCTCTAGGAATGTTATCATTTCCGTTCCTTGATTAGTGATCCTAAATGTATTAGATGAAGCTCTTAATGTTAATCGTATCAGTCAGAAATGTTAAAAATAGAGTTATAGAGCATCAGGAGCTTGGTCAGGTTAATAAGAGCTGGACTTATGTCCGTGAACGAACCTCCGATCAGACGTGGATGGTGTTTAATGAAAGATACAGAGTTTAACCCCAGCAAATGACGTCTTTGTGAGTGATGAAGAAAATAAGAAAGAATGGAGGGAACCAACGAAGCTGCTGATGCTGTATAACTCTCCCTTTATATTTCTGACTAAATCTATTAAGAGTCCAGGATGTCTGATTTAATGTTTCCAGCTCATCCAAATCCTAGTTTCTAAGGGTGATGGACTTCAGCTCATTGGAAGGATCTGACTCGTCATTCATAACTTCATCTTCCAAATTTAAATTGAAACAAATATTTTCAAAGCTAGTAGATTTTAGAAACTCCTTATAATTCATTTCAGCAGTCTTTTACTTGTATAATTATAGCATTGCTGCTTTGTTATGGCTGGTGTCATTGCTAGGTTATGTGTGTATGTGGTGGAGTAATACCACCACATACTCGTGCATTAACGTCTCTCAGCCAATCAGATTGCGGGGTCGGAACTAACCATGGTATAATTAAGATGTAAGAATAAGACTAAAGATTTAAGACAGATTTTATGGATGTGGATTTACATTAATGGTACATACCTGTAACCCCAAACTTTAATATATGATACTATCAGTATACACCTATAATTATAACACTAGTAATGAGTTTGCAGTGAACTCTACATGATCCTTTACTCTGTATGTCCGTTAGGTGCCCTCCAGGCGACCCGCGCTCTGATGATAGTGGGTATCATCACGTCGATCGCTGGACTGGGGGTGGCCTGTGTAGGTATGAAATGTACCACGTGTGGTGGAGACGACCAAGTGCGCAAAGCTCGAACTGCCGTGACCGGTGGCATCATACTGCTGGTCGGGGGTGAGTATCTGTGTGAGAGAGAGAGAGTGAGACAGCTTCTGTATATGAGTCTAATATACCCTTCCACAAAGATAAAGGCTCATATAACATCAAAGCAGAAATCCCTGGCAGAACAGACATTACTGTGTGTTTCGGGCTTTGAACAAAGTCATGAACGCTTGTGTAGGAAGGTTTTGATCTCTCAGCCAAAAATTAACTCCCACTCATATGAGAGTTCATCCGAGAGTCAGAGGTTAAAGTCCAATTATCTAGAAATCACTAGAAAGTTATGATGCTATGATAGCGATGCTCTGTGTTTTAGTAATGCACCACTTTTCTGTTCATCTGGCTGTTTTTCTAACCAACCAATCTCTTTGTTCTGCTCACTCAGCCCTCTGCGCAATTGTGGCATGCTCCTGGTTTGCTCACAACGTGATCCGTGCCTTCTACAACCCCTTTACCCCCACCAACACCAAGTAGGTTCATGCTCAGAGCTGCAGAGAAGCTTCCATATTACTGTAATTAAGCATAACATGAGTGATGGGCATTTCAGATGATTTTGAAGCCAAGTCCAGAGGCGTGTTTGAAAGCAGAAGAGACATAGACATGGACCAGGTCGGATGTTACACCGACACAATTGGCCATATCTGATGTCCGAAAAAGGCCGGACAGGGGGATGCAAGAATGACTACCCAACCCTACATTGGAGTAGCACCCCATTAAGTGTACATGCTCCTGGATAGGATCTGAACCCCCCGCGACTTTGACCAGGATAAGCTGGGGTGATCTTTGGTTAGGGTTCAAAACCTGGCTCTGCCAAGCTGCCACTGCTGGGCCCCTGAGCAAGGCCCTTAACCCACCGTTGCCTGTATCGTGTTTTGTATGATTGGTCCAGTCACTCTGGATAAGGGCGTCTGCTAAATGCTCTGTGGTTATGAGCAGTTAAGGTACTAGACTGTGGATCTGAAGGTCCAGGGTTCAAATCCCACCTCTTCTCAGCTATTGTTGGGTTTTTGAGCACAGTTGTTTGGATTGTAAATCTGTATCAGTTGCAAGTCTATAAGGGTGTCTGTGATGTACATTAAATGAGTTTGGCTTTACCTTGGAGTAATGAAGTTATAGAAACATAATGTGTTCCTTTTAATTGGGGGAAGACAGGCAACTGATTCAATAAATCAATTTTAAAGTGGAGCATTGTCTCATAGCAGCTTTACGAATATCTCCACAGCCCTAACTGAGCAATTGGGTAACACTGGCAAGGAAAAACTCCCTAAAATGTCATAGAGAAGAAACCTTGGGAGGACCAAGACTTCTGCAATGTGACATTTATTTCTGTCCAGAGATGCATTCATTTTTTCCCCAAGATCTTGATGGGAGATTTGTTCCACTGCACAAAGTCTTCTCCAGCAAATCCCAAAGATTCTCAATGGGGTTCAGGTCTGGACTCTGTGGTGGACAATCCCTGTATGGAAATAATGGCTCATGCTCCCTGAACCACTCTTTTAGTAGTTTCTACAATCTTCTTAGATATTTTCTTTGAGATTGTCTCAAAGCAGCTTTGCAACTATGTAGGTCCCAGCCCTAACTGAGCAAGTCAAGGGTGACAATGGCAAGGAAAAACTCCCTACATGTTAAAAGGAAGAAACCTTGGGAAAACTAGGCTCAAAAAGAAACCAAACCTCCTTGGGCAGCCTAGATTATAAAGTATAGATCACAATTGAGGTTGACAAGCACCAATGTCATGAGCTGTATAAACATAAGAGAAGTACTGGACCTGTTTTATGGCATGGCAAGCCAAGGAAAATCAGTTCACTTTAATTAAGTACCCACGCCCATCACTCTGAACGCTTGTTATCATAAATGTTTACACGTTTAAACGTTTACTCGTTTTCTCTCCCCGCCAACAGGTTTGAGTTTGGCGCAGCCATTTTCGTCGCATGGGGAGGATCTTTTCTCGATGTGCTTGGTGGAGTTCTGTTGGCAGCCTCTTGCCCTCGGAGTAAACAGGTGTCCAAGTACCCTCAAAACTCGACTCGTCCCTCCGGCAGCACCAAGGAGTATGTGTGAATGCCCTTGGATAGACAGGAAGGAACTGCTCACAATGAAGGATCTCTGTACAAAGAAAAACTGGACTAGTCCTGATGGATTCAACCAGATTAGGAGGAAAACGTTCAATCCATAGTGACAGACCTGAAAGGAACACCTGATCTATGATATTGCGTCTTGTCATTCAGCACTTCCACGTCATTCTACACTGAAAAATAGGGCTTTGTAATAATCCATCGATTTTGGAGTTTGCACTCTACAGCTGAGTAAACAGTGGTTCTCAATCTACATGTCCTAAGGCTGCCAGCATTTCTGTATGATAAGTCTGTTAACACAGATATGGTTGTTAATCGGCGCATACCTGTACTGTATATTCATGCCTGTGTGTGGCCACTGTGGCAGTCCAGGTTGAGAGCCACTGTCCTGGAATGTCGTACAGATGAAGTGCTAACAGACTTTCCTGCTGGGCGTCCTTCAGTATGATATACAGCCCTGAAGTGTAGTTTGAACGTTTGTTTAAAACACTAAATCACTAACAAAATCTACACATCTCTGTGCACCACACTTTGTGTGAACACTGGGGTTAAACAAAACGGAAAAGCCCTGCTACTAATATCAGATTTGAATACGTAGCTGTATGACCTGAGATGTTTAGCATAGTGAAATGTGAAGGCGTGTCAAGTTTAAAAACGTACATTTCTTTAGTGGTGCTTTTCTTAATGCTGCAATACCGGATCATGAAGCCTGTCGTATGCTTCGGTCGACTGCTATCAGACGAATCTCTTGGAAATGCAAGAAATAATGGTGGACCTTTATTTAATATAGAGTGTCACTGAAACACTTAGCTTTCATAGCATAGCTCAAGGGTTCTGAACCAGCACTTGTAAGCCACATGAAGCCCAAATTGCAGGATTGTTTTTTTTTTTTGTAAAAATTACCTCAGATGTTAGAAAATATGCAACAACTAGCTAACAATGTGCAGGTACACACTATATAACGTCCGCATTACGTTCTGTAAAACAGATCACTGACCCACATGCGCGTTACCATAATCACATAGTAGTTTAGATATTTTGCCCATAGTGTTTTATTTTAAACAATAATATTAATTATAATATCTTCTTTCTATCTTTAATAAAACTTGAAACACTTACCAAAAACAAAAAAGAAAGTAGAACAATACCACGTTTGTTTCAGCCTTCAAGACTGCGATTCTCTTTTCTGTCAGCAGGTGTCATAAGGGTTCCCTCGTACTAGTTTTCTGTGATTCAGACATGTATATAAGACAGATCGTTGATCGCATGGTTAAATGGCGCATACCTGTAGATTGTTCTGTGAAATGAAACATGTCTGTCTTCAGCCATAACATTAAAACCAACTGCAAAGATGGTAGAGCATCTGCTAAATGACTAAATGAAATGGATCATGAATAAGTGAATGTTCAGGACTGAAATCTGAGAACTGGCTCCCAAGCCGATGGCTAAAAATCCCAATTTGATCAACAAGGGACAGAGTTGTTTTACCACTCACTCCTACTTTTACTTTAACCAAATCTGCCAGCTTCTAAAAGTTCCCAATACTAAACCCAGATGTTTCTCACAAAAATCATTATCTGTGTTGGTTGTTTGTTGTTGAGTGCGTTTACATGTAGTTAATAATCCGGATTAATAATCGGATTTCTGCAGTTATCTGATTATTCAAGTGGTCATCTAAACAGCGTACTCCGATTTCTCAGATCGTGTTAAGGCCTAGAAACCAGATTCAGAAGTACGATAAGTACGACTACACTTATTTCAGTCGGTTGACTGTCGGAAATGAATCCCGGAAGCAGCTAGTGGACTCAAACATGATTTCCAGGTCTGCTTATTCTAAGAGGCTTGTTTCTCTTGCGGGATCTGGCAACCCTGCAGCATCTTTGAAATGGCTACCAAACACTTTTGAGGAGACTCTGAACCCAGCTCAAGGAAATGAGGAATTTCATTATTTCATTTATTAAAGTTTGAAATTTATGTCACAACTTTCTGTGACATTATTGGCTGGTTGCAAAGTAGAAATCCAATTATTACCCAAGTCATATAAACCCAGAGGTTTCCCATTATCTGATTACCCAAACTCATTGATAGGATTACTGACACAATCTGATTTTCTGCAGTTATTGGATTATTACGTGCATGTAAACAAACTCAGTGTTTGGGTTATTTTGTGATACTGACTGTGGTCTGGATGAACAGTGCTTTGTGCTTGGGCTGCACAATATATAAAGTGTTATGGCTTATCAGAATGTTTGGGCTGTGTTCATAAATCATAGCGTCGATGTGATTCAAAAATCTTAATCATTTCGTTATTAATATTATAATGTACTTCTGTTCGTCTTTGTTCAGCTGCTCCTGTTAGGGGTTGCCACACCAGGTCACCCTGACCCACATACTTCATTTGACGCAGCCCTTCTTGACACAACCCTCTGTTTTTCCAGGCTTGGGTCTAATATGTGCACCCTGGTGTTTTATAATATACTGTATATTTAATAATAATATTTAATGTAGACCAGGGTTTGACCTTGATGCATTGCAGGTTCACCACTTTGAGTGGCTTATTATATGCAAATTGGAGCACTCTGGTGGCGACATGCCATTTTTGTACACGTAGTGCAGCAATACAACAATCACATAACCAGTTTCTGCTACCAGTTTTGTTTTTTGACATTTTAAAAACATTATGCTGTTAATAAAATCCAGTTTTTCTACATAAGCCAATGTCTATAAATCATTAGAGCACAACAGGGTGTAAAGAGTGGAGGAGTTCTTGCAAATTGTGCCATCATCAGTACAGGTAAGCGCCGTTTAACGTCCGCGTTATGTTCTGTGAAACTGGACCGAAATGGACGCTGACCGGACATTGTGTGATCACAGTAATTTGCAGAGTGTTTTATTTTAGTCAATAATACGCAATATGAAAGCGGTTAGTACAGTACTGTACTATACAGTAATGCTTCTCTTTGTATCTGTTATAAAATTTTACTCACTTACCGAAAACGAAAACACGAAGAACGTTACCATGGTTGGTTCAGCCTTCAAGACTGCGATTCTCTTTTCTGTCAGCAGGTGTCGCAAGGGTTCGCTCATACTAATTTGCTGGTTGTTTTCATATTGTGTTTTAATTAATGTTATTGTTGAAAATCAAACACTATGTGCAAAGTATCTAAACTACCATGTGACTATCAGAATATCCGGTCAACGTCCTGTTTCACAGAATGTAATGCAGACGATGGTCCGGCTTACAATATTTGATTTAGTTTTTCACTTTCAATGCGTTGTTCAATAAAATAAGCTTGTGTTTTTGGCCACCTGTAGCTTTATGTAAGTGTTTTAAGCAAGTTTCAAGTAGGCTACGCTATGATATATACAGAATATATTAAACTCCTGTGTTTAGAATAAAATTCAATTTATGATGGATTTGTCGGGACGTATCCTCACCATAAATCGGGGATTACCTGTATTTATGTTCATCTTGTTTAGAAAATAACAAAAAAAAAATTTAAGTTTTGTTGAGGAGCTACAAATGTGCTTAAAAATAAAAGCGTCATTTTTATTTCTTGACATTTACATTATTTAGCAGACGCCCTTACCCAGAACGCCTTACAACTGATACAGTCTTACAATCCAGGCAATTGTGGGTTAAGGGTCTTGCCCAACAGCGGCAGCTTGGCAGAGGTGGGATTTGAACCCTGGACCTTATGGTTCAGAGTCCAGTACCTTAACCGCTAGGCTACCACAGTCCTCTTTAGTAGACTCCTTTTAAATAATCCAAACTACAAAGATGATGGACGGTCATGCGTACTTTATTTTCCAAAATGCAACTTGCAAATACAAAATAAAGGAACCATTTCCATGCAAGTCCATCAGAGTTCACTTCTGTACTGCAGTTCAAGAGCAGAGCTACAGAGTTCACGCTCATTAAATACTAATCATATACAATATATAAGACAACTCAAATGCTGAGATACCAATCCATTCAGGATAACGACGAACCATCCATCCATATAGTGATCATCCTAAAAACTCCCCGGCCTTGCACGTTAAATGTAAAAATTTTCCGAATGCATAAAAGGCATGCCAAAAGACTTCGGTTTCTTAAGCGAACGATGTGTTACACATTAACAGACTTTCACAGAACACAGCTTTTGTGCGAGAGGAGCAAACCTACCAGAGATCGGTTGCGGTCTGAGTCTCCTCAGTAAAGTGCCTTTTTTAAATAAATGTAGCCCTATAGCTTTAGTACAGAAGACGCCAGTGGCCATGGTTTCACATTTTTAGCGCCCAGTTCTTTCCCGCGCGAAGTTCTTCGTCACTAAATTAAACTTGTCTAAATAAATTAAAAGAACAGTCCTGAGGTGGGAAGCATTACCCTGCACAGCCACTAGAGAGCAGCATGACACAGAGCTTCAGGCTTGTATTTTAATAACAGCCTGATTTGGTTTAAGACTGCTTTGTAAGAGAATCGAGTTTGTCAGAGGAAACCGTTTGCACACAGGTCAGAGAAATTCTCGTTATCACAAAGTCGACTCGAGATCTTCAGAAAGTGATCGGTCATCCCAATCTAATTCAACATCCAAACCATTTAATTACCTCATTATCGTGGGCATAAAAAACATGGCCGCTAACGGCTTCCTTACCTTAGAGATCAAATTACACCAGTATCAAATGCAGTGTCCAACAGAGAGATTACAACAGCAACAACAACACAGTCAGAGCCACAGCCAAGGATTTAAATTACAAGTGCTGAATAAGCAACAATCACAAAGTAGCAACAGTCAGCGGTCCTGAGATGAAAACAGGTAGAGAGAGAGAGGGAGAGAGAGAGAGAGAGAGAGAGAGATGTGCTGGTCTGTCCAAGCTGATATCGTGTGTTTTAATGATTGCAGACTTGTTTCATTTCAATTGTGTGCATTTTTAAACAATTCATAACTTGATTCACGGTGTTGGCATCTTCACATCTTTGGCATAGTCCGTCATGCTTTAGGCAACAGGTGAGACGCTGATGGACAGAGGGAAGCTCCTGTTGTTGTTCATGATATCGTCCAGGTCTTCATCGTCAATGTCCACTGGTAAGGACAAACATGGGGAAAGAAAAAAATATCATGAAGAAAAATATCCTGACCAGTTTAGTTCACTTGTCAATCACGCAATGATCAATCGACTTGTTTGACCAAAATCGACTGCCAATTTCGTTGGCAACTAATTTAAAAGTCGAACAGTCGGTGGCATCATCACACATTTCAGGCACTACGTAGGAATGTTTTGACATTACAGCTTACTGGAGAGTTAGCAAAATAGCAATGGCAGCCTCTAGAGCAAAATACCCAAGTGTGGAAGCATTTTAACCTTAACTTAGACCGGGTAGTGTGTCTTAATACATAGTATTATTATTTGTATTATTATGGTTATGTACAGTGGTGCTTGAAAGTTTGCGAACCCTTTAGAATTTTCATATTTCTGCATAAATATGACCTAAAACATCATCAGATTTTCACACAAGTCCTAAAGTAGATAAAGAGAACCCAGTTACACAACTGAGACACAAATATTATACTTGGTCATTTATTTATTGATTAAAATGATCCAATATTACACATATTGTGAGTGGCAAAAGAAATATGACCCTCTGCTTGCCAGTATCTGTGTGACCCCCCTGTGCAAGCAATAACTGCAGCTAAAGTTTCCTGTATCTGTTGATCAGTCCTGCACACCGGCTTGAGGAACTTTTAGCCCATTCTCTGTGCAGAACAGCTTCAGCTGCTGGGATTTTTATTGGGTTTCCCTCACATTAGCTGCTCCTTCAGGTCTTCCCAACTTTCAGTGATAAGGTCAGGACTTTGACTTGGCCTTCCAAAACATGAGACCATTTTTTTCTGCTTTATAAAAACCATTCGTTGGTAGAACGGCTTGTGTGCTTAGGGTGCTGTTTTGCTGCCTACCCACCTTCTCCTAAGATTCAGTTCATGGCAGATGTCCTGACATTTTCCTTTAGAATTCTCTGATATCATTCAGAATTCATTGTTCCATCAATGATGGTCAAGCCGCCTGGCCCAGATGCAGCAAAACAGGGCCCAAACCATGATACTACCACACCACCATGTTTCACAGATGGGATAAGTTCTTATGCTGGAATGCAGTGTTTTTTCCTTTTCTCCAAACATAATGCATTTCTTTTCAACCAAAAGTTCTATTTTTGGTCTCATCCGTCCACAAAACATTCTCTTCCAATAGCCTTCTGGCTCGTCCCGTTGATCTTTGCCAACACTGCAGACGAGCAGCAATGTTCTTTTTGGAGACCTGTGGGCTTTTTCATTGCAACCCTGCCATGCACACCATGTTTTCCAGTGTTCTCTTGATGGGGGACTCAGAACTTACATAGCCAATGTGAGAGAGGCTTCAGTTGCTTTGAAGTTTACCCTGGGTTCCTGAGTGACCTCTCCCACTATTACACAAACGCCTTGCTCTTGAGTTGATCTTTGTTGGTCGACCACTCCTGGGAGGGTAACATGGGCCTTGATTTCCTCCATTTGTAACATCTGTCTGACTGGGAGTGGTGGATTCCAAACTCTTTAGAGATGGTTTTGTAACCTTTTCCAGCCTGATGAGCATCAACAACTCTTTTTCTGAGCTCCTCAGAAATCTCCTTTGTTCGTACCATGATACACTTCCACAGACATGTGTTGTGAAGAGCAGACTTTGATAGATCCCTGTTCTTTAAACAAAACAGGGTGCCCACTCACACCTGAATGTTTATAATTTTAAACACTTCATCATTGCCTTAAAGTCGAAGCCACAGGTGCGTTCAGATTTGGGAAAAAACACAGGAGGTGGTTCTCTGCAATCACACAGTCGTCTGGTGCAGCCCTAGTTGTCAAACTAATAGATTAAGTTACTGTCATTAAATCTGCAATCCTCACCAAAGTGTAAGATTGATAAGTGACGCTGATCTTTTTATAACTAAAATATATTTAAAATTCCAATTCCTTCTAATTCCACAGATTAAACTGGCAAAACAATCCAATTACATTTCTGAGCCAAACTGACAGCCCTAATTGCTAAGACTAAAAATGAAACACCATCGCCAAACCAGTTCAGCCAGGAATTTATCCATTCTTGTATAACCGGCACACCAATTATACTGATGAGTCATCTGACTGTAACTGATGAGCATCTGCTTTGAGTTTCTGATTTTGAAACACTGTTTGACACAACAGACTCATCATATACTCATATCATGATCCACATTTTGAATACTTCGTTAGTGGCTCAGTCCCGACCTTGGACTTGGCCTGTGTGGAGTTTGCATGTCTGGTGGGGTCTGTATGGGTTTACTCCCAAATTATAAAAACATACATTAGGTTAACTGGTTGCTCTAAATTTCCCCAGTATGAATGTACCTGAGTAGTATCGATGTAACCTTGTTCCTGTTTTGAATAGCCACTGATACTGATTTGATACTGAATAAACAAATAAACCTACAAACAATAAATGAATACTACTTCTTAGTAACTTAATTAACTACTAAGTAATATTAGTTTGCTTAAAATCGTTTCACCTTACATCTTTACCTTTTTAAATACGTCTCTGGGGGCTGACTATGTACAGTAGGGACAAACATTCTGGCAATTAATAATTAAAATATTTCCACCATATGCTTTAACAAAGAGATCACAAAATACTGGTACTAAGCACATTTTAATCCAGCTTAATACACTAATACGCAATCCCAAGGTGTTTCAACACCCAGGAGCTCCTCTATTCAAGCTCATGATTTCCCTAACTTTGTTTGTTTCCTCATTTATTTAACATCAGCATCAGTGGCCATGTTCAGCGACACACACAAGGTTACCTCAAGGCAAGTCACATACACTCAAGTCAATGCCAATTTAGCATAATCAATGAACCTAATAAGCATGTTTTTGGACTGTGGTAGGAAACCGGAGTACCCGGAGTAAACCCACGCAGACACAGGGAGAACATGTAGACTACACACCCTGGGATTGAACCCAGGACCTTCTTGCTGTGAGACGGCGATGCTATCCACTGAGCCACCGTGCCGACCGACCCAAACAGACACACACACAATCAAATTATAGTCCAGAGTTTCTCATTTTTCCTGTTCGTCTGGTAGTCCATTAGCATGACTGATGAAATGAAGGAACTGGAGTCTAAGAAAATTAGTCATCAGTAATAAGAAATGGTTTCTTACGCAAAATATGCTGAGCAACAACAGCCGTTTACTAAACATAGCAATCAAAATATGCCACATCTGATGGAAACACAGCAAACCCTCTTCAAATGACTTAAAAAAAAAAAGCACTCCAAAAAGAACAACGAAAGTCAGATAGCAGGGGACAACACATTAGTGCATCAGCACTGCATCCAGAAAGAACAAACTAGGGTTTTAAGCAATTCTTTACTACTAAAGCAATAAAGCGATTCTCGTTACCACTGTGACCAAGTCGCAATTTTTTTTTTCTAAGAATGAAATCTACGATGTACACAAAATGCAGAGACAAGATCAAATCGAATTACAGTCATTATCTCTTTTTTTTTGTTACTTCAGAACAATATTTGACTTTCAGAGTGTTGTAGTGATATTTACAATTGTTTTGCTGGGTTTATTTGTAAAGTTTATTTGAATACATACTGGCCATTATTATGACCTAAAACATCATCACATTTTTACACAAGTCCTAAAAGCAGGCAAAGAAAACCCAGTTAAACAAATGAGACAAAAATATTATACTTGGTCATTTATTTATTGAGGAAAATGATCCAATATTACATATTAGTGAGTGGCAAAAGTATGTGAACCTTTGCTTTTGGTATCTGGTGTGACCCCCCTGTGCAGCAATAACTGCAACTAAACGTTTGTTTAGCAGTTTGCTAAAGATCACGTGGACGAGCCACAAGGCTGTTGGAAGAATGTTTTGTGGATGGATGAGACCAAAATAAAACTTTTTGGTTTAAAAGAAAAGCGTTATGTTTGGAGAAAGGAAAACACTGCATTCCAGCATAAGAACCTTATCCCATCTGTGAAACATGGGGGTGGTAGTATCATGGTTTGGGCCTGTTTTGCTGCATCTGGACAGGACGGCTTGCCATCATTGATGGAACAATGAATTCTGAATGATATCAGAGAATTCTAAAGGAAAATATCAGGACATCTGTCCATGAATTGAATCTCAAGAGAAGGTGGGTCATGCAGCAAGACAACGCCCCTAAGCACACAAGCTGTTCTACCAAAGAATGGTTACAGAAGAGTAAAGTTCATGTTCTGGAATGGCCAAGCCAAAGTCCTGACCTTAATCCAATGGAAATGT
>JAJAGP010001218.1:0-78733 GCA_025084515.1 Ancistrus triradiatus | reverse complement strand
CACTAACATGTAATACTGGATCATTTTCCTCAATAAATAAATGACCAAGTATAATATTTTGTCTCATTTGTTTAACTGGGTTCTCTTTATCTACTTTTAGGACTTGTGTGAAAATCTGATGATGTTTTAGGTCATATCTATGCAAAAAATAGTACACAATAGTAGTAGATAGTGTGTCGGTGATATCTACAGCAATACTTAAAGCCTTCAGCAGACACCCTTATCCAGAGCAAATTACAACTGATACAATCTTACAAAGTCCAAACTAAGTCATAGTAACTCGTTTTAAAATGCTGACGTGTTGTTTGTTTTTGCTTCGGCTGGCATTTGCCTGCATATTACTGTGTGTACTCGTGACTCTGGTGCTGACCTCTACCTGTTCTGACCCCGATTATTCGCTTTCCAAGTGGGTTTCAGACGCTGTTGGTACAGCAAGTCCCCTACTGCACATTCAGTCTGCTCACACTGATGCCGCATGTGTTTAATAAAACTTGTGTGTCATTACAACTTCTGTACTACAACAGCTAATGTATGTGTTAAGTTAATACACGGGTTATAAGGCAAGGTTCAGGCTTCATGAACTGTAAAGCCTTCATTTAACATCACGTGTATCCAGAACTACAATAATACAGTAAGTCTGAGTCGAGTGCTCACCTCTCTTGGAGCGTCCGATCTGTCCGAGTTTGGGAGGCCGGTTGACTCTGCGTGGAGGATCTGCCGCGCTCCTCTGTGGGCCTCCATGCTCGGCGCTGTAGGAGATGACCGGACTGGGCCGCAGTGCAGGCGGGATCAGCTCGGGTAATGCCGCACCACCGTACATGTCCTCTGGTGTACTTGTCTGTAATTCACACGATCTCTTCATAAATCCACTGTTTCAAAAAGGCTCTTACTTCAGCAGCGCTGTTTTTGTCCAACCAACACAACTAGTGCTGTGGAGAATAAACACGACCTTATAGCAACGCTGGCAAAACTTTAACTACATTCATGACGAATCGTTGTTCGGAACATTTCTGCCTCCACAGCTTATTTTTGTCATGCATGCATTGAAAATATCACACTATGAAGAGCTTCCGGAGACATGGCTTGGTCCGGAATAGATGACTACTCCCTCATCAGGATCCCTACTCCCTCTTTAGTACTGTGCTCTTTAGGGAGACTGTTTAATTGGCCAAGTAGCACTAAAACACAGCCAAAATCTGCCGAATGTTTTATTTGAACTATTCCAAGTTGATTGAGTTAAAAAATGTTTGTACTACATCATTGATCAGTCATATTATAATGTACTATTATATATTGTTGGCTAAAATTGATCATATTAGTCTATATTACATTAAAATCATAATCACATTATAAGTAAAGAACACAAACGTACAATCAGTCACATCACAACACCGCCAGTCCTGTCACACAGGTCATTATGATATGAAAATGGACTATTTGAGAAAATATTGATGAGTTAATCTCTTTAACCGAGCAGCTGAAGGTGGGATATATATCTATCATCACAAGTTTGTAAAAAATATCTATGTCATACAGCGTCGTGTGGCTATTCTGTACTTACTATACACTACAGGTGCCTGAAATGTTGATTATATTTCTTAAATGAACTACAAAACCATGTTAGATGTAATCACAGGGACGTGATCAATAACAAAAGCTATCAAAGAAATTCATAGGAAACCATCTAACAAACAGGCTACAAAATTGTCTGTGACTGGACACATTTCAGGAATGAAATGTGTAGGCTATAAAAACGTATTTTTTCAAGCATGTTTCTCATAGTTTAACAAGTCCTCAATATGACACAACGTTCAGAATCAAGAATAAAGAAGCTTTTCCCCCAAGATTTATCCTCCGTTTTTGGTATAATGTCTCAGCTATACAAACGTTTTGTTGTGCCAACCAATTTCTGATGCCTATTTCTGATATTATTACCAAACACCAGTCCAAATCTACAAACCTACAGACCTTCTAAAGCAGTAAGACTAATAATATGCACAGGGGTTCATATTTACGGCGCGTCAAGTGTCAACATAAGGCGATCACACACGCCCATATACAGGGTCTATAAGCTCGAAAACGAGTCAAATAATCTCAATCAGCCCAAAACAAACGACTTACCGGTTTCAAATCGATCCTGGATGTAAGAACTCGAGACAAAAGCGGGTTGTTTTCGGTGTGGAAGGCGGAAGTGAGGTGCTACTTCAGTGTGCAGGCAGCGGATCGTGTCGTAACGCGTGCTGTGGGGATTTCCTCCGTGTTTTCTAAAGGCGTCACTACATGGGAAGGGCTTCTTATCTGTGTGCGATGCTGATCAATCTTTGTACTTGTGGGTGGACGGCGCAGCGAACGCAAACCGCACACGCACACGCACACGCACACGAACACAAAGAGGCTATACACAACCGTATGCAAAAACAGCCCACACAGCTAGGTAGGCTGCTGAGCCTGCTGCATGCATTACTCATACTCAGCAGAGGCGTTTGCATAGCCCACAGCAAAAGCAGACAAGGTTTCACTTCATCTGCACTCTTCCTACAAATTCACCAAACCCACGAAAGCCAGACAGATCATAATCCAGTTCTGATATCATGCACCATTTTGGCCTTAGGCCTAAACCAAACATTTGTGGACCCTTTAGGATTTGCTATATTTCTGCATAAATCTGACCTAAAACATCATCAGATTTTCACACAAGTCCTAAAAGTAGATAAAAAGAACCCAGTTAAACAAATGAGACAAAAATATTATACTTGGTCATTTATTTATTGAGGGAAATGATCCAATATTGCATATTAGTGAGTGGCAAAAGTATGTGAAACTCTAGGATTAGCAGTTAATCTGAAGGTGAAATTAGTCAGGTGTTTCAATAAATGGGATGACAATCAGGTGTGAGGGGGCACCCCGTTTTCTTTAAAGAACAGGGATCTAGCAAAGTCTGCTCTTCACAACACATTTGTGGAAGTGTATCATGGCAAAGATTTCTGAAGATCTCAGAAAAAGAGTTGTTGATGCTCATCAGGCTGGAAAAGATTACAGGTGTCCTGACAAGTGTTCTTCTGATGGTGGCCTCATGAACATTAACATTAGCCAATGTGAGAGAGGCCTTCAGTTGCTTAGAAGTTACCCTGGGGTCCTTTGTGACCTCGCCAACTATTACACGACTTGCTCTGTGAGTGATCTTTGTTGGCCGACCACTCCTGGGGAGGGTAACAATGGTCTTGAATTTGCTCCATTTGTACACAATCTGTCTGACTGTGGTTTCTCGGAGTCCAAGCTCTTTAGAGATGGTTTTGTAACCTTTTCCAGCCTAATGACCATCAAAAACTGTTTTTATGAGCTTCTTAGAAATCTCCTTTGTTCGTGCCATGACACCTGACTCTAATTTCACCTTCAACTTAACTGCTAATCCTAGAGGTTCACATACTTTTGCCACTCACTAATATGAAATACTGGATCATTTCCTCAATAAATAAATGACCAAGTATAATGTTTTGGTCTCATTTGTTTAACTGGGTTCTCTTTATCTACTTTTAGGACTTGTGTGAAAATCTGATGATGTTTTAGGTCATGTTTATGCAGAAATATAGAAAATTCTGAAGGGTTCACAAACTTTCAAGCACACTGTAGAACTGACATCCACAAATATTGGCATAAGTTCTAAAGTTTTTTTTTTTGCCAGTTTGGATCTAGTATACTTAAGGAACACAAGCACAATCTACCAGCCAGGAGAAAACACATCATAATGTTAAAAAACAAAATCACAAGAATGCTGTGAGCAGGAATTATTGTGGGGTTGGGGGGCTATTTTAGCCCCCAGTAAACCTTGAAGGGGACACGTCCACCCAAAACTATATAGGTGAGCCCCATAAAATTGTGTGTGAGGTGATTCTAGACCATTGAAGTTTGGGCAGGCTAGAGCCAGTTGTTATGTTAATGAACTCACTTCTCATTTAGGTGGGTCATGGGGGGCAAGATTGTTGTCAACAACCCTCTCAATACCCCATATTAGAGGTGCTCAGACACGTCTAGATTGAGTCCCAGGCCAGCACCCCTAAAAATAAGAGTAAAATGTATTTTTACTAAAGTTACCAATGATATGGTTAAAAATGTTAACACCATATAAAGTGTATGGTTTAATCATAATATCTTAATAACAAAAATACAGCAGTCCAGCCTTGCCATGCAAATGGTATGAACTGCTCTGTCATAGAGAATTTGTATCTTAGGCAGGGTTAGCTCTCTTTACTGAACTTGACATTCTTTTACGTTTAATACAGTTTCATTTGTAATAGGTACTTTGTAAACAGAGTGATGACTTTGTGGTTCACAGACTCATTATTAATAGAGTTTATTTGGTGTCTTTTCAGTCACAGTGTTTCCCCAACCCAAAAACTCAGATGTTCTTTCTGCACACGCGTCAGAATGATAGTCCAAAATGGCGTTCAAATTTGCATATTGTTGTTGTTGTTGTTGCTGCTGCTGGTCTCATTAAGTGCTCTGTGTCTCTAGCTCTGATCCTAGAATCGCTCTTGCATGAACCCTTACCCAGATTTAGGAAGGAGGATGAAGAAATCAGTGGTATTCCTACATTTTGGCAGATCTGGTAACTTTATCTTACGCAACCCAGCAGACATTTTACTGACACAAACAACAGAATATACAACACACGGTAGAACATAAACTCTCTTACTGAGGAAAAGTTCCCAAATTTCTCCATCAGATGGCGCTATATTACACAAGAAAATACGTGTAGATGTGGAAGCCTTCCACCTAGTGGGCAAGATGTGATATGACAGGTATTATCATTATTATTATTATTATTATTATTATTATTATTATTATTGGGCCAAATGGTTAACACTGTTGCCTCGGAGCTTCAGAGAGTTTAATTCCCGGCCTGTGTGGAGTTTGCATGTTCTCCCCCTGTCCTCGTGGGATTTCTCCATGTACTCCGATTTCTTCCAACATTCCAAAGACATGTGTTAGATCAGTTAGTCCAGTGTGAGTGAGGAAGAGTGTGTGTGTTTGTGTCCTTGGTCGCTCTGAACTGGATACATTAATAAATGAATGAATGTATGGATGGATGAGTAGTAGTTGATTGTACTACTAGAATGTCCCTATGATAATTTCACCCTTGTCTTGTCTTGTCTTGTCAATACATCTTGTTCACACCAGTAGGTCATTCAGAAGCAGGACAATTTACAAAAAAGCTGTGTTCTGTCTTAGCTGTTATCAGGTTTCTCCCCTATAAACAATCAAGAGCAAGTCCAGTGCAAGAGACTTGTACAGGCGAGTCGCTCCAATCACACACACATCAGTAAACATGCACTTTCCACAAAGCAGCATTTTGTGAGGATCACAGTAGGAAAAGATTTCGTTGCAACTGACTGGCTTTTTCACACAGGCTTTTTGAATTGTGTGTGGGAACGCCTGTATTTACTGCAAAATTCAACCGTGTGAGCTGCTGAAAATATGGAGCCATGAAATCTGTTCTGCTACTTCAGGTTATCTGTAAGGCTTAGCACAAATATTCTGGAGTAATCTTCATCTAAATCATAATAATAGGCAATACGTTCTCTCTAAACTAACAACACACAAACAATGAGCTTATCATGTCACGATTGGCCACTCACTCACATATTTTGGAAAATGACTGTCAGGTCAGGCCCTGATATTGGACAAAAAGCCCTGGTTCGCTGCTGCCATTTCAGTTCTTCTCAAAGTTGTCTGATGTAGGTCACGGCTCTGGGCACACCAGCCAAGTTCTCCACTAACAGCAAATCATTTAGATATGGATTTTGTTTAGGAGGGCAGGACATGACTTATTGGAGGTGGAAATGAATGAAGGTGTCTTAAAAGAGGCACTGAGATGTTCAGTAACATGAACATCCTACTGCCATTGGGTGTCTGTGGAGAATTCGCTTCATACTTTGAACCTGTTAGCAATGAGTGTGGCTGAAATAATAAATGAAAGAGTGGTAATTTGACAAAAATGTTATTTGTCCATAAGCATTTAGCCATACAGTGTAGAAGGCATGAGAAAGCAGAGATGCACCACAAAAGTATTCAGACCAGCAGATTAACTGAGACCATTTTGAGATCATCGGAATCAGCCGGACCTGCACTCACAAGGCCGATATTCAAAAATAATATAGGAAATAATTCAGTGAGGGCGGGGTCCTTTATGAGGAGATGAAAACTTTGTTTCCAGCATTACAACCTGCTGCTCTTAACTGGGACTGGGCTTCAAAACAAAAAGATGCTGCTACCATGTGGACATTGTTTATTTTTTGCTAAGTATTTACACATTTTCGTGTTTTTCCCAGAAAGAAGAAGATGCTATTTTTTGGTTAAAAAATGTTGTTATTAAGAGCAATAAAACTTAATTTTTTCTTAAATTATGAAAAGACAAACAGAGGCAGTGCATTTATAGCTTAAATATGTTCACTGGTCATCACAGAGGAAACGCTGAAAGAAAACTGGATATGTTTTATTATTTTTATTATGTTGTTTTATAAAGACCATGCTGTAATTATAGACATTTTTGTATTGATTTGATGATTTGAATGGGGTGCTCATGCAAGAGCTCTAACTGAAGTCCTCCAAGTTTGCACTTGAATGGTTTACAGCCAAGTGTGAGCAGTCGGTATGAGGATCAGAACCTCCATGTCTGAAGCTCCCCGGAAAAAAATGGCATTCTCCCTTCAGATGGGCGGTCAGAACCTACCCCAAGTGGAGGAATTCAGGTATCTTGCAGCTTTGTTCACGTGGGTGCAGTGTCAGCAGTAATGCGCTGGCTGTACTGGACTACAGTGCAAAGCTCTCAATTTACCCATAGAGCTAAGCCAGTTGAAGTGGTTCGGGCATCTGTTAAGGATGCCTCCTGGACCAGAAGTTTACCAGGCATGGCCAACTATATCTCCCAACTACATCTATATCTCTGGCCTGGGAGCGGCTGGAAATCCCCCAGTAGGAGCTTGTAGAAGTTGTGGGGGTCAGAGATACTTTCTTTGGTTGCCCTGCTGCCACGCTGACCCTGAAATGGACAAGCAGAAATGATGTTCATAAATAAAGATGCAAGCGTCTCATGGTGGTCTGATTGCAACATGAAGTGCTACCGCTGCTAATGTTCTCCTCGTCGTACAAACACAAGCAGCAGAAATTATTTGGAAGTGATTCACCAGCAGTTTCTTGTAACGTTGCAGCTTTCCTTTTATGCTTTTTATAAACTTTTGCTTTTCCTTTTATGCCTTGAGAGCCATCTAGTCAAATCTTTCAGGAAAAGTTTCGTGACCTTCAGTTGGGCTCCTGCCACAGATGTTAATCTAACCTTGAAGAATTCAACCCTCTCCACTGGTTCTGTTTACAGCATTTGGCAGTACACAACAAATATCTCTTTTCTCAGCCATCCATTTTAGGTGAAAGTATGTGAGGACCTGTTGAGACCTATTTGCTGTAGTCAGACTCTGGCAATCTGACAGATCTGCTTAAATGTCCTTGTCTAATATTTTTACACATCACAAATGCATTATGTTCTGTGAAACAGGACACTGGTCCAAAATGTTCAGTGACCGGATATTACCATAGTCAAAGTTTCACAAGAAAACTGCATGCAAATGTTATATAAATGCAACAGAGATACTGCTGAAAACATGAGTGGAACGCTGCCATCTATACAGCATCTGAAGCTTAAACTGTCATACCTCACTAGCTGCATGCAACCAGCTTGAAGAAACTCAAATTTCCAGAACAAACAGTGCAGGATATCCTTATAAACACTTTAAACCTTTAAGGAGGTAAATCCAGCACAGCCACTAGTAGGAAGTCACAGTGCTCGGCACTTCTAGGTAAAAGTAGGTGAAGCAGCACGTCGCTTATAGTGTTAGGCAGAGTACAAACCTTTCAATTCCATGTATCTTCTTGGTAGAGAACATTGCAACACCTAAAAGTGTCCATGCACAACACGGACCATAACGTAGTTCCTACTTATGCAAGTAGTTAATGCAAAGTAAATCAATGTTCATGAAAACAAAGTAAATAACCTAACATAAATGACATTATGACATAAATAATATTTATGGCAGTAAAACTATACATGCTGAACCTCTTTTAGTTTGAGCAGCTCTTTATGGTGCAACATCCAGACCTAAAAGGCAGATTTGTATTTCTTATTATAATTTATTAGCATTGTTAAGACCTCGGTCATGAAAGTGAACAGACGTTGATCGGATGGTCTTTAATGGAGCTTATTTGTATGACTGAATCTTTGTTCCATTAAACAAAGAAAACCAGTCATGTGATAGAACTTAATCTGGTATTTGTCACAAACTCAGTCCCTGTGACCCAAGGAACAGTGGAACTAAGAAGACCCATAGCAGGACAAAACATAAGAACAAAGAGAACCAAGCCAGAATCCTGCAGCAAGAGTCGATTCCAGGCCAACCCCCAGGGCACAGATAGAACCGGGACAGAATTCCATGAACTCAAACCATGGACCAGTGCTCTACTGCTGAGCCACAATGGATTGTATCCCACTTTTCTCAGGGTGAGATAAAAGTAACTTTCAGTAATTACAAATTAACTTTTATTTACATTTAGCAGACGCCCTTATCCAGAGTGACTGACAATTGATACAATCCAAGCATTTGTGGATTAAGGCCCTTGCTCAAGGACCCAACAGTGGCATCTTAGAAGAGGTGGGATTTGAACCCTGGACCTTCTGTTCTATAGTCCAGGACCTTAACCGCTAGGCTACCACAGTTCTTGTTTTTTGATGTATTTTTATAATGTATTATAACAAGACAGTTTTATAATGTATAATGTTTTATGTTTAAACAATTGTGGGGTTTATTCAGTAAGAACAGTTCCCTCAATGTACTGCTGTCATTCATTAAAGCTTCTTGAGAGCGATGAGCAAAGTCGGATAATTTCATGACTCTGTGTATCGGACTAAATAATGCAGATATGCATATTTTTACGTTACTTTTTTGAACTATTACTATAAGACCTATTTAAGTAGATAAATTCATTTCATTCATACATTTACCATCTAAGCCACCCAAGGAGGTTTTTTTGAGTCTTGGTCCTCCCAAGGTTCCCTCTTTATGACATTTAGGGAGTTTTTCCTTTCCTCTGTCGCTCTAGGCTTGCTCAGTTTGGCATTGGTCCTAGATGTTAGAAGATAATCTAAAATTGTAAAGTTGCTTTGAGACAATGCTCCATTGTAAAAAGTGCCATAGAAATAAATCTGACTTGACTTGATCATTTCCTCACCCTGCCTTGACAAACATTGAATTTTTCTAGTCCACTGCTTTGCTAAACAAGTGTTTTATTCACGTCTAATCCATAAAGTAAAAAAATAATAATAATAAATTAGGAACACCAGTGCTCCTTGGTAAAAAGTTTACCTTACATCCCTGTTAGTAGTGTGGTTGCACGAGTCTTTGCATAGATTGCATAGGAAGGAATAGAATGATTGCTGTGATTACTGAGTGCAGACTGAAATCTGAAAGTATAAATGACACGAACAAGCCAAGAACAAGCCTAGAAAACAAAGAGGGGTTTGTAGTATTGCAGAGGAAGGATATTTACAATGGGAAATTCCTGTTAGTGTTGGACACACTTAGAAGAGTCTAAAGTGACATCCTGAAGAAACAAACAGAGTCGATCAGTGAAGGGTGGTTTAGTCACAAAGAGCGAGTCTGATTTATAACAGAGTGCATGAAGTTATGTCCAAATGATGGAAGGAGATCAAGACAAGAGGAGGACTCTCAAAATACTGATAAGCATCCGGTAACCAACGCATTGTTTCCTTGCCAGTGCAGGTGCCTTCTTGTGTGGCTTATGGGGCAGGGGAATGAAGAAAGGAGGTGATCTGTAGCTGGGGCTATATAAGTAGGAACGAGACCTCTTCTGTTCTAGAACAAAGCAAGCACAGCCAGAGTGTGTGATCGGGATCAGCAGCGAAAGGATGTCCAAGCTCTGCGTGATGATTTTTACCTTGGTCATCCTGACCACCATTTTGTGCAGCCACTCAGGTAGTAACAGCACGCTGTTTCATTCTGAACATACAACTATTTGAAATGTTGAAATGAGATATTTGGTAGCGACTTATTTGGCTTTTTCACTGTAGATATTTAAGTAATATTCATATTTTTAGAAGGGTAAGCACCTTTCAGTTCAAAGTCTTACTTTGAGTTTCGAAACTGCACTAAATGTCTAATCCAAATATTAACCTTTAGCCATAAATCTCTAGCCACAAACCTCTATCAGTTATTAAGATATTTCATGGAGCTTGCAGTGTGAAGGGTTTGGGCACAGAAAAATGTGTTAGGCTTAGAGATAAATGACAGTTAGGGATATTTCAATTTCATAGTTGTCTTTCTTATTTTTGTCATTATTATTATTATGACTTCTATTGCGTTTCTAATTATAACATTTTTTATCTTCAGTAGTATATTCTGCAAGATTACTTAATAGAGGACATACCTTTCCATGCAAGCGGCTATGTGAGTATTCTGTCCAGAAAGCCATTTCCATCTGAAATTTTAAACAGCCAATTCAATTACCCTGAAAATTCATTTACCTCTGACTGTCCCTCATTTACCTAGCCCAGAAAAACAGCATCTCTTCAGCAGAAGATAAGTGCCTGTACAGGAGGAAGCACTATGGTGAGTATATTCTTACATTTGAGATCACAGCATTGGCTTTGCATTTGATTCAATTACACTGGTTTATCATTTATGTTTTCTCTGTTTATCCAGGTTTCCCTGCTGAGAAGAGAAAGCCTAAAAACAACAGCAAATTATTTTCTGTTTCTGTTCCTGTCTAAACTGCCTCTTTCTTATCTCAAAGAGGGTTATGTGACATAAACAACTATGTATGGAGGAAACGGATGGAGGAAAACCACTTATATGCATACACAGTATTGTGTCCATACACATAAAGGCTTCTAAATGGTTTGTTCTGGCTTTTGGAAAATGTCCTTTCATTGCTTTCATGCACTTTAATCTGTTAATGTGATTTTCTTTTTTTAAACGTGCTCGAATGTCTGTATTTTTTTAAATAAATGTATAATAAAAGCCACGTTGTCCTTCCTTTTTTCCTTTAATAAAACCTTTATGCTTCACAAGAACCTTTTTCCAGTTTAAACAGAGTTAAACCCGAATTAGCCCAGGCAGACATCTTCAAATTCCACCTAAAATGAAAAACAAACTCAGCCGCAGTGCATTTATCCCATGCTAATTTGAAACATCATCTAACGGCCATGAAACTCACAATAACTTCTATGTGAAATTTATGTCCCTTGTGTGTGTGATGTAGTTTAAAACTGAATTATTTTCAGTGTTAGGTGACACACTGCATCATATTAGGAATTCTGTTGGATGTATTGGTAGACAGTTATATTACGAGTTGATGGTAATTTCCTTTTTGTAATAAAAGAGTTTGCTGGCTATGGAACCATAGCGTACTTTCAGTAAAGCATACAGAAATGTACAGAAATTATGCTGCAGGATTGTAACAGACCTCAAACGCATTTATATTTGCATGTGTATGAGGGAAAATGGCAAAAAAAATAAGTTCTGTGTCTTTATTTAAAGCAAATCCATCCTCAGTGTGATGAACTGGCATCCCAACCAGGGCACGGTTACTCCTGCTCCAGTGTTATCCACTATAGTGTCTTTGTGCCCCTAATTTACCGACTCGCACCTTGACCCACACTGGACTTGCTGAAAGTGTTTCATGAACAAATCTGCTCAGCAGTTAGTGTTGTAGTCAAGACCCCTGGAGCCGAGTCCGAGTCAAGACTAAGACTTTTAGTAGTCGAGTCAAGACCGAGAGCGTGAGTGGCTGAAGCCGAGACCTAATACATACACATTCAGCAGGAACCGTACTCTGAATTTCAGGTTGGATTTACAGAATAAACTTTATGTTAATGACTTTGCCCAATGGTAGTTTAATGCATGTTTAATGTAGACAAAAATATTATACTTGGTCATTTATTTATTGAGGAAAATGATCCAATATTACATATTAGTGAGTGGCAAAAGTATGTGACCCTTTGCTTTCAGTATCTGGTGTGACCCCCCTGTGAGCAATAACTGCAGCTAAACGTTTCCTGTAGCTGTTGATCAGTCCTGCACACCGGCTTGGAGGAATTGTAGCCCATTCCTCCGTACAGAAACAGCTTCCAGCTCTGGGATGTTTGGTGGGTTTCCTCACATTAGCTGCTCACTTCAGGTCCTTCCACAAACATTTCCATCGGAATTAAGGTCAGGACTTTGACTTGGCCATTCAAGATTCAGTTCATGGACAGATGTCCTGACATTTTCCTTTACAATCTCTGATATCATTCAGAAATTCATTGTTCCAATCAATGATGGCAAGCCGTCCTGCCCAGATGCAGCAAAACAGACCCAAACCATGATACTACCACCACCATGTTTCACAGATGGGATAAGGTTCTTATGCTGGAATGCAGTGCTTTCCTTTCTCCAAACATAACAGTTTTCTTTTTTACCAAAAAGTTCGATTTTGGTCTCATCCGTCCACAAAACATTCTTCCAATAGCCTTCTGGCTCGTCCACGTGATCTCTTTAGCAAACTGCAGACGAGCCAACAGTGTTCTTTTGGAGAGCAGTGGGCTTTCTCCTTGAAACCTGCCATGCACACCATTGTTGTTCAGTGTTCTTCTGATGGTGGAACATGAAACATTAACCAATATGAGAGAGAGGTTTTCAGTTGCTTAGAAGTTACCTGGGGTCCTTTCTGACCTCACAAACTATTACACACTTTGCTCTTGGAGTGATTTTGTTGATCGACCACTTCTGGGGAGGGTAACAATGGTCTTGAATTTCCTCCATTTGTAGACAATCTGTCTGACTGTGGATTGGTGGAGTCCAAACTCTTTAGAGAGGTTTTTGTAACCTTTTCCAGCCTGATGAGCATCAACAACTCTTTTTCTGAGCTCCTCAGAAATCTCCTTTGTTCGTGCCATGATACACTTCCACAGACGTTGCTGTGAAGAGCAGACTTTGATAGATCCCGTTCTTTAAAATAAGACAGGGTGCCCCCTCACACTGATTGTCATCCCATTTGATTGAAAACACCTGACTTCTAATTTCACTTTCAAATTAACTGCTAATCCTATGAGGTTCACATTAATTTTGCCACTCACTAATATGTAATATTGGGTCATTTTCCTCAATAAATAAATGACCAAGTATAATGTTTTTGTCTCATTTGTTTAACTGGGTTCTCTTTGTCTACTTTTAGGACTTGTGTGGAAATCTGATGATGTATTAGGTCATATTTATGCAGAAATATAGAAACTTCTAAAGGGTTCACAAACTTTCCAGCACCACTGTACATTCAAGTTACGATGGATTTGGATTTATGGATGGATTTACAATCAGCCTAGCAGTGCAGATGTATTTTGGGGAAAACTGTCTGATACTTCCCTAAATAAAAAAGGTCCAGCTCAGTAAGTCCTTTATATCAGGCCCTTGCAAAGCCGACTCATCTTGACAGGTATCAGTTTACTGTTTACAGTATACATCACATGATCAAAAGGTGTACACTGCCCCATACTGTGTCCTGTTCGTGCTTTTTCAGTTTTGGAAGAAAATCCGTGGTAATTGCACATATGCTACAGATGTTGTGGATAAAGATAAGGCTTAGACATGCTTAAGTATTTCTGCTAGGATAAAAATGTTGCTTATTCCTTTTTTAAAGCAAAGTGTTTCTAGGGTTTATCCATACGTCTGGTGCTGCAGGAAAGAACCATGGAAAGACCTCCCCAGGACTACACGGTGGTACAGGTTCAGCCTGACCAAGTGGACTACAATGGGCAGTGGAGCACTGGACTGTGTGAATGTTGGCAGGACATGGGTGACTGTGAGTAGATGGCATTTCAGTTTGGCCTCAGAAGCCAGGATTAGTTTGTGTGTAATGTACACCGATCACATGTTGTGTTGCATGCTGCATGTGGGTGCGTGTGCACATGGTTGTGCTTGTGTGTAGGTTGCTTTGCTCTCTGGTGTTTGCCTGTATTTGCGTGTAAGACGAGCAGAGCTGCAGGAGGATGTGTGTGTTTGCCTCTGCTAGACTGTGTGGGCTGCGTGCCTCCGGCCTCCCTCGCCATGCGTGCAGCAGTCAGAGAGCGCTACGGCATTGAGGTAACACACACACACACACACACACACACACATGCACAGCTTTGCACAACTCCACAACACACACACCTGATTCTACATCATTATATTAGGTGATCACCTGAACCAAATCTTATTTACTAAGGGAAAAGAACAAGACACATGAAAGCTGTGATTGAAATATTGCTTTTTAAACTTTACCAAGTTAAAACATTAGTACTGCTTTGATATAACATGAATATAAACTTGTTTTATTTGTTAAATTATTAGTCTTATTAATCAAGGTCTGAAAACAGCATCTTCTTTGTAATTTTTCCCAGTGACAGTGAATAAATGCTCTTGCATCGCTGGAAATGCATATTTTTCTTTGGAATGTGCCAGTCATGAAAATGAATGAATGTTTGAATGAATGAATGATAAAGAGTTCAGACCTCAACTGAGCAACCAGAGGCAACAGAGGCAAGGAAGCACTCTATGATCAACACGTAAGAAACATCAACAATAGCCAGGCTCAAATGGAAACCTTCCTCTTCATTCCAAGATCAGAATCAGATTAAGTTCTTGAGATTCTTTAACTATCGGAATATGTTCCACTACTTCAGGTAAAGAGCTTATCTGTCCACGTTTGGAGTCGTTGCTCATACACTGTAGATGCATTAGATAAAGAGTAGGCTGAAAACACGGGTGCATATCTGTAACTTACCCTAAATACACTCTTCCACTCTTGTATCAGTGCATATCTCCAGACATTTTCTATATCTGGACTCTCTATGCAATTTGGAAAGTAGAATTTTGATAAGCATACTCAGCCCTCCTATCAAGAAACAAGTATGCAACCGGCAGAGCCTGGAAACTGATAACAGCGTCTTCCCATTATCTTTAATCCTACCAAAACAAACTGGTGTTGGTTAGAAGCAAGTCAGACAAGGGCTGGTATTATCTGGCTAACAAACTAGACACTCGGTGCTGTTTTAATTATTTAGGTTATGTTTACAGGTTTAAATCGCTAACGGCTTTGCCTAAACAAGTACCAGCTCAAACCCAGTCACAGCCCACACTTACAGTGGTATTTGAAAGTTTGTGAACCCTTTCTAATTTTCTATATTTCTGCATAAATCTGACCTAAAACATCATCAGATTTTCACACAAGTCCTAAAAGTAGATAAAGAGAACCCAGTTAAACAAATGAGACAAAAATATTATACTTTGTCATTTATTTATTGAGGAAAATGATCCAATATTACATATTAGTGAGTGGCAAAAGTATGTGAGCCTTTGCTTTTAGTATCTGGTGTGCCCCCTTGTGCAGCAATAACTGCAAGTAAACGTTTCCTGGAACTGTTGATCAGTCCTGCACACCGGCTTGGGGAAATTTTAGCCCATTCCTCCATATAAAACAGCTTCAGCTCTTGGATGTTGGTGGGTTTCCTCACATTAACTGCTCGCTTCAGGTCCTTCCACAACATTTAGATTGGATTAAGGTCAGGACTTTGGCTTGGCCATTCCAAAACATGAACCTCATTCTTCTTTAACCATTCTTTAGTAGAACGACTTGTGTGCTTAGGGTCGTTGTCTTGCTGCATGACCCACCTTCTCTTGAGATTCAGTTCATGGACAAATGTCCTGACATTTTCCTTTAGAATTCTCTAATATAATTCAGAATTCATTGTTCCATCAATGATGACAAGCGGTCTTGGCCCAGATGCAGCAAAATAGGCCCAAACCATGATTCTACCACCACCATGTTTCACAGATGGGATAAGGTTTTTATGCTGGAATGCAGTGTTTTCCTTTCTCCAAACATAACGCTTTTCTTTTAAACCAAAAAGTTCTATTTTGGTCCTCATCCATCCACAAAACATTCTTCCAATAGCCTTCTGGCTCGTCCACGTGATCTTTAGCAAACTGCAGACGAGCAGCAATGTTCTGTTTGGAGAGCAGTGGCTTTCTCCTTGCAACCCTGCCATGCACACCATTGTTGTTCAGTGTTCTTCTGATGGTGGACTCATGAACATTAACATTAGCCAGTGTGAGAGAGGCCTTCAGTTGCTTTGTTGGTCGACCACTCCTGGGGAGGGTAACAATGGTCTTGAATTTCCTCCATTTGTACACAATCTGTCTGACTGTGGACCTGATTGGCATCCCATTGATTGAAACACCTGACTCTAATTTCACCTTCAAATTAACTGCTAATCCTAGAGGTTCACATACTTTTTCCACTCACTAATATGTAATATTGGATCATTTTCCTTTATAAATAAATGACCAAGTATAATATTTTTGTTTCATTTGTTTAACTGGGTTCTCTTTATCTACTTTTAGGACTTTTAGCACAAATGCTTGGGAATATTGACTCGTCTGTTGTTGCAGTATTCGCTGAAATTGTATCTCTGTAATACAGAGTGCCAAAAATGACGCAGCTGTGGGTCAGTAATTTTTAACTTAGTCACCTCATGATTTTTAGAGCAGGTACACCTTTACAGCCATTTATGTAATAAGCTTTAAGTTGCAACATGTCAAGTATAAACTTAGGATTTCCAATTTGCACTTCATTAGATGTTTGACTACAATTGGCTAAATAAAAAATAAAAATATATAGATAGATAAAATAGATAAATAAATAGATCCATAATGTAAGATATCACGTAAGATATTATAAAGTACAGCTTTTTCTTTTGAAATGTAGTAAGTAATAGTAAAAAGCATGAAGTTACAGAAATAATCTAGTAAAGTTGTTTTATGTATACATATTTTTTGCTGTAATCACAAACCATATTGTTATATTGTCTTGGCAGTTGTGCCGTGTCAGGGCAGCTTTGAAGCCATGTAGACATATTGACACAGCTGAGTGACTGACAAAGACTGACATTTCTGAAAGATGCTTTAAGACACAATGGAACTGTGGATAGATGCCATTATTGGGTGTTTGAGCAAGGCCTTTAATCTCTGCTTCTTTGGTTGTAATGTATCAGTCGTAAGTTGAATAAGGGCGTCTGCTAAACGACTAAATGTAAGTAATATAAATACTCTAAACATTTTAATAGTTTGTGTAGGCATACATATTGCATAGCATTAAGATACTTATTAAATTATATGCAAAAAATATGATATTATTATATTAACTGAGTCATGTTGTTATAGTAGGTACTGGACTATAGCCCAGAACATCCAGGGTTCAAATCCCATGCAGTAACAATGAAGCACAGGAGAGAAAAATCCTTTTTATGCACACGGCTAGATGCACTGTATTTACTTTTTATTGAATATTAAATAAATGTATTATTAATTTGAATTTGTTTAGCTGGTGTATGTACAGTGGTACCTCGGTTTGTTAATTCGTTCCAGAAGTCTGGTCAAGAACCCTTTCCCATAAGGAATAATGTAAATTGAATGAATGGGTTCCAGACCCCCAGAAAATCCCCCTGTATCAGGCATTATCTGCATTAATGGATCTGTACTGCACAGGAGCTCCTGATTTATGGTGGGGATATGTGCAACAAATCCATCATAAGATAAATATATCATGAACTGATGAGCTTAACCTTTTGAAACCGCCCTCCTGGGTTCTGTCTCCAACATTTGTGGGAAGGGGTATGAAACCATGAAGCATATGCATTATTTGTGTCTCCAGACAAAGAGATTCTACGTCCGTGATATATTACCATATGCCAGTGTGTCATTTCCGAGGCTTTCTGCCACACTGACTCTAATTAGACTCTTGTTAGAAAAGCTGTACAGTGTGTGTACATTCTAATAACACAAGCTATGTCAGTAAGGTGTGTTTTGGTCTTCACAGAATATGTGTCACAGGTGAAAGACCTTTGTTATTTGATAGGGGCTCAAACTGTGTTCTTGGTGTTAATTTACTGAATGCCTTTATGTTGTGAAAACACAGGATAAAGAACGATGATCTCATGAAGGCTGAGCATACCTGAGTATGTTTGTGCTAAAGGGAGGGTGAACGAAAGACATTAAAATAAAGATATTTTGAGTTTTTTGTGAACTTTATAATGCGTTTCAAAGCAGACGTGCTTTGTTTTACAATGGTTTTACAACGGATTCAGTTCTCTACTGTAACATAAATGTAGAGTCTTTCTATGAAACCCAGATAAGACACAGATAAGACCAATAATCCAATGTTTTAGTTAGGCAAATATTGAAAATATACATCATCAGAATATACTGTATATGCATATATATACCAGTAACTGTATCAGTCCGATGCTGTACTCATCCGAAGCTCTTCAAGTATTATTCCGCCCTATACACACATAACCTAGCAGCAGTTATAATGAGTTTATAAAATCAACTGGTTTTTGTTAGATGAAGCTGCTAATGAGCAGCCTGATTCAACTCGGCGTCTTTCATTAAACACCATCCACGGCTGATCGGAGCTTCATTCATGGATCTGTTAAGTCCAGGTTTTAACCCAACGAAGCTGCTGATGCTGTGTAACTCATTTCTGACTGATACGATTAACATTAATAGCTCATCTAATGCATTTATAACCACTAATCAAGTATACTGGAACCCTAGACTTTCGTTATAACACTGGGATTTGCTTGGTAGAATAGTGTGTCTTAGTAACAGCCTGCCTTATCAATCAGAACCATTTTATTTCCTGAATGTAAGTAAACTTTCTTTTCAATAAATTAAAACTTATCATTTCATATATTTGTGTATATAATAGTCTGTATAATTATTATATATAATAGTTATTGGAAATTCTGTTCCTTGACTATTGTGGCTGAAGGCCATATTCTGATGGAATGGAACTATATTACCATGGATAAACAAATCGCTTTTTCTGTCCTCTTTATCTGAAAATCGAACAGTAAATGTAACGGAACTCTGGTATAACTGCAATAATACACTCGAGATACGTGCCATAATGTGAGACATTGGCACTGTGTGGGTAATGAGTGTGGCACACTGTGGGTTAGAACAATGGTTCAACTTTTTGGGCTATGGAACACGCGTTCAGTTCGTCACTGAGTGTGTTCACACGCACTTGATAATCTGATCATAGTCGGATTTTTGCAGTTATCTGATTGTTCAAGTAGTCATGTCTACAGCGGACTTCGGTCTAGAAATGAGATTAAGAAATCCAATAAAGAGAGATGTGTTTTATCCCAGGAAATTCTGTGTTTTCAGTCTGAGCATGTGCGTGAGCGTTCCCCTACGGTTGCCAGGTCAGCGTGTTTGAAAGACTTTATTTGTCCACTTTTTCCATTGACTTTAGCTGGGTTTTTTGTCCCTGAATCTGGCAACCCTTAAAGGAATTAAAGACTCTGAAAGTGAATAATTTAAGTCGTGCAAACCCAGATGTTTCCCATTATCTGATTACTTAAATGCATGTATACTCATTGATTAGGTTACTGACAACATCAGATTTTGTGGTAGATTTTCTGTGGTAGCTTAGTGGTTAAAGTACAAGACTATAGACCAAAAGTTCCACGGTTCAAGTCCTACTTCTGACAAGCTGCCACTGTTGGGTCCTTGTGCAAGACCCATAACCCACAATTGCTTAAATTGTAAGAATGTATTAATTCTAAGTTGCTCTGGATAAGGGTGTCTGCTAAATAATGTAAATGTTCTGCAGTTATCAGATTATTAAGTGCACGAAATTACAGTTATTGTGTAATATTTGCTTTTGAACCCAGAACAACTTCTTTATCTCTAAAGAACCCCATGTATTACGTCAAGTACCTACACAACTACGCACACCCTCATTTAAGAAATGCTGGTTTGTTTTTGAGGATCAGTTTAGCACGGCCATGTGCAACGCTCAACATTAGACTGTTTTGAAATCCAGACTGTTCCTACATCATGGATGACTTAGCTAGGAAGGTGCAGGCAGAGAACTCATGTGACATACGGGTAGTGTTATGTTCCTTGTTATGAATCACTTACTGTTCTGGATTTACCCTCCACCTTACACAAGAGTGTTCTCATCGTCACTTTGTCTCTCTTCTCCCTGTCCTTCTCATCTCACAGGGCAGCGTGTACAGCGATTGCTTCTTTGGCTGCTGTTGCTATGCTCTGTCCTGGTGCCAGATCTCCAGAGAGATTAAGAGACGAGCAGCTGCGCTGTCCAATGCTCAGTCTTCCTCGTCACGCTCTTCTTCATCTAAAAGATGGCATGTGCCTGTGGTCCGTCTGGATCACGCTCACCTTATTTAGAAAACTAGAGCACATACTGCTGCAAGTGAAAAAGATCCATTTTATTAGAGACCATATTGATCCACCTTGTAGATGTAAAGACCTTTAATCCTTCATCAGTGCTCACAGGATGCTGGTGGCTGGACATTTTTGGCTGGTGGACTATGTTCAGTCCAGCATTAACACTGAGGTGTTTAAAACTCCAGCAGCACTACTGTGTCTGATCCACTCGTACCAGCACGATATCAGTGTCAGTGCAGTGCTGAGAATGATCCACCACCCAAATAGTACCTGATCTGTGCTCGTCCTGTGGGGGTCCTGACCAGTAGAGGGCAGTCTAAAGAAGACAAACAGAGTATGTAGAGAAACAGATGGACTACATTCTGTAATTATAACACTTAAATAAAGAATAAGCAGAATATCAACTGAAAAATATACAGTGTTGTGAAAAAGGGGCAACCCTTCCTGATTTCCTATGTTTTGCATGTTTGTCACACTTAAGTGTTTCAGAACATCAAACCAATTTAAATATTAGTCAAAGACAACACAAGTAAACACAAAATGCAGTTTTTAAATGAAGGTATTTATTATTTAAAAAATCCAAACCTACATGGCCCTGTGTGAAAAAGTGATTGCCCCCTAAACCTAATAACTGGTTGGGCCGCCCTTAGCAGCAACAACTGTAACCAAGCGTTTGTGATAACTTGCAATGAGTCTCTTACAGCGTTGTGGAGGAATTCTGGCCACTCATCTTTGCAGAATTGTTGTAATTCAGCCACATTGGAGGGTTTTCCAGCATGAACGGCCTTTTTAAGATCATGCCACAGCATCTCAATAGGATTCAGGTCAGAACTTTGACTAGGCCACTCCAAAGTTTTCATTTTGTTTTTCATCAGCCATTCAGAGGTGGGCTTGCTGGTGTGTTTTGGATCATTGTCCTGCTGCAGAACCCAAGTTCCTTTCAGCTTGAGGTCACAAACAGATGGCCTGACATTCACCTTCAGGAATTTTTGGTAGACAGCAGAATTCATAGTTCCATTTATCACAGCAAGTCTTCCAGGTCCTGAAGCAGCAGAACAGCCCCAGACCATCACACTACCCCCACCATATCTTACTGCTGCTATAATGTTCTTTTTCTGAAATGTGTTACTTTTACACCAGATGTAATGGGACACACACCTTCCAAGGAGTTCAGCTTTTGTCTTGTCAGTCCACAGAATGTTTTCTCAAAAGTCTTGGGGATCATCAAGATGTGTTCTGGGAAAACTGAGACAAGCTTTAATGTTCTTTTTGCTCAGCAGTGGTTTTCGTCTTGGAACTCTGCCATGCAGGCCATTTTTGCCCAGTCTCTTCTTTATGGTGGAGGCATGAACACTGACCTTAACTGAGGCAAGTGAGACCTGCAGTTCTTTGGATGTTGTTGTGGGGTCTTTGTGACCTCTCGGATGAGTCGTCGCAGCGCTCTTAGGGTAATTCTGGTCGGCCGGCCACTCCTGGGAAGGTTCACCACTGTTCCATGTTTTCACCATTTGTGGATAATGGCTCTCACTGTGGTTCACTAGAGTCCCAAAGCTTTAGAAATGGCTTTATAACCCTTTCCAGACTGATAGATCTCAATTACTTTCTTTCTCAATTGTTCCTGAATTTCTTTGGATCTCGGCATGATGTGTATCGTTTAAGGATCTTTTGGTGTCCTTCACTTTGTCAGGCAGGTCCTATTTAAGTGATGTCCTGATTGAGAACAGGTGTGGCAGTAATCAGGCCTGGGTGTGGCTAGAGACAGTGAACTTAGGTGTGATAAATCAAAGTTAAGTTATGTTTAGCAAGGGGGGGCAATCACTTTTTCACACAGGGCCATGTAGGTTTGGATTTTTTCCCTCTTAATAATAAACACCTTCATTTAAAAACTGCATTTAGTGTTTACGTGTGTTGTCTTTGACTAATATTTAAATTGGTTTGATGTTCTGAAACACTTAAGTGTGGCAAACATGCAAAAAAATAGTAAATCAGGAAGAGGGCAAACACTTCTTCATACCATTGTATAATGCCTCAGGCGTTATGTTTCACAGTACTGTACTGTTGTATGAGAGACTGTGTGTGTGGGGGGGGGGGTGAAAGAATAGTCTACTGTATTAGAGCATTGACTAATACCTGGTCTTTCCAGTTTATGATGAATAAAGTAGAAAACTGCATAGCCACATCACTTAGGTGTGCCCATCGAAAAAAATAATGTTGCCATGTGTAACGTGTTTGGCATATTTGGCATTTTCATTATGCAAAAAGGAAGTAGCTGGGAATTGTTGTGTTGGTTTAAGAATGATGTCTTTCTGGACGTGCACTGCATTGTTTGTTCAACACCATGTCTGTGAAACTCTCTGAAAGCTGAACTTTATGAACTGTCTTCTTATATGTATAAGACTGAGATTGCAGTGGATTGTGTTTTATGTGATCTAGTTGTTTTATTTTTGTGCCATTTTTTCTGTCTTTATTGCATCACACATGAATAATCCCTACACGTCTTCACTTGGTTCGGCTGAGCAACATCGTCAAATCAAATTAATTTTGGTAGCACTTTTTAAAGCGGAGCCTGAAAGCATCTTCACAAATATCTGGGGTCATGGATATTTTGTGAGCACACCTAGGGTGACAGTGGCAAGGAGAAACTTGCTACATGTTATAAGGAAGAAACCTTGGGAGGACAAAGACTCAAAAAGGGACCAAACCTCCTTGGGCAGAGCAGATGTTTTATGTAAGAATTAAACTAGGCTACATAAATAAGGAATTGGTTATCATAATTTAACACAGATTATACCACAGTTAGTTCCGACCCTGCAATCTGGTGTGCCATTATTGACGATAATGCCACTCTGATCGGCGCTCTATAAATATTACTTCGCGCCATACACACGTAACCTAGCAACAATGCCCGCCATGAAAATCAGTTATAATATATATAATTTATATGTATATAAAACCCTGCTGAAATGAATGCTATAATTAGTTATAAAATATATTGGTTTTTAAAACTATTTAAATTTGGAAGATGAAGCTATTAATGACCAACCTGAGCCAAAGGTTTATCACCTTTAGGATTTGGAAGCTGGAAAAGCCAAACGAAGTCAGTACTTTAAATCAAACGTCCAGCTCTTAATGGATCCACAGCTCGACTGAAGAGCAACGAGACTGAAGATCAGTTTTAGTCCCATCAACAGAAATGCTGAATCAGCTTCATCCCTCACAAAGACGTCGTTTGCTGGAGTTAAACTCGGCTCTTTCATTAAACCCCATCGGCGGCTGATCGGAGCTTCGTTCCTCTGACAGGTTTGTTATCTGTAAGTCCAGCTCTAACCCAGAGAAGCTGCTGATGCTCTGTAGCTCTGCCCTTACATTTCTGACTGATCAGATCCACATTAAGAGTTTCATCATACAGACTTATAATCACTAATCAAACGGGATCCTAGACTTTGGTTAGAACACCGGGATCTCACTCCGATCTGCTTCAGTCGGTAGAACAGTGGATCTTAGTAACAGCCTGCCTTATAAACCCACCCATTTTATTTGCTGAATGTGAATAAACTTTCTTTTTAATACATTAAAACTCACCAATCGATATATTTGTGTTTATTGTCTGTATAATAAAGTTATTGGTCATTCTGTTCCTCGACTTTAATGACTGAAGGGCTTAGCCGCGAGGGAACGATAGAATGGAACTATTTTACCTCGCGGAAGGCTGATAAACAAATTAGTGTTCTGTTCTTTTTATCTTAAAATCTATCAATAAACGCTGATAACGGAACTGTGGTATAATCGCAGTAATACACTCGAGGTCCTGCTTTAACATAAGATATTGGTACAGGTGTTCTGATCCCCCGTGAATGCAGTTTTTAAATGAAGGGGTTTATTATTAAGGTAAAATAAAATCCAAACCTACATGGCCCTGTGTGAAAAAGTGATTGCCCCCCTTGTTAAAACATAACTTAGCTATGGTTTATCACACCTGAGTTCACTGTCTCTAGCCACACCCAGGCCTGATTATTGCCACACCTGTTCTCATTCAGGACATCACTTAAATAGGACCTGCCTGACAAAGTGAAGTAAACCAAAAGATTCTTAAAAGCTACACATCATGCCGAGATCCAAAGAAATTCAGGAACAATTGAGAAAGAAAGTAATTGAGATCTATCAGTCTGGAGAGGGTTATAAAGCCATTTCTAAAGCTTTGGGACTCCAGCGAACCACAGTGAGCCATTATCCACAAATGGTGAAGACATGGAACAGTGGTGAACCTTCCCAGGAGTGGCCGGCTGACCAGAATTACCCTAAGAGCACAGCGACGATTCATCCAAGAGGTCACAAAGACCCCACAACAATATCCAAAGAACTGCAGGGCTCACTTGCTTCAGTTAAGGTCAGTGTTCATGCCTCCACCATAAGAAAGAGACTGGGCAAAAATGGCCTGCATGGCAGAGTTCCAAGACGAAAACCACTGCTGAGCAAAAAGAACATTAAAACTCATCTCAATTTTTCCAGAACACATCCTGATGATCCCCAAGACTTTTGGGAAAACATTCTGTGGACTGACGAGACAGAGGTTGAACTCTTTGGAAGGTGTGTGTCCCATTACATCTGGTGTAAAAGTAACACAGCATTTCAGAAAAAGAACATTATAGCAGCAGTAACATATGGGGGTGGTAGTGTGATGGTCTGGTGCTGTTCTGCTGCTTCAGGACCTGGAAGACTTGCTGTGATAAATGGAACTATGAATTCTGCTGTCTACCAAAAAATCCTGAAGGAGAATGTCCGGCCATCTGTTGGTGACCTCAAGCTGAAAGGAACTTGGGTTCTGCAGCAGGACAATGATCCAAAACACACCAGCAAGTCCACCTCTGAATGGCTGAAGAAAAACAGTAAGGGGGCAAACGCTTTTTCACACCACTGTAGGTTTTGTTGATCCTCAGCCAACAGGAGGAGCAGAGGCAGAGTTATTGTTCTTTGATCTGATCTGGTCTGCATAACAGTATGATTACTGAAACCGGTACCAGAAGGAGAGCTCGGAGAGAAAACAGAACATGTCACTTAATGTTTTAACCCTCCTGTTGTGTTCAAACCAGTGACTTTTATAACTATTATGCACCATATCACTTTAACCAGCCTTCAAGCTGAATACCTCTTTTATTTGCACTCTTTTATTTGCACTACTGTTCATACTAGTCCTGATTGCACTGGTACTGTCTCTCCCACCTTTTCAGCACCAACTGTAACATGACCACTGTTTACACATCATGTCTGCATTTGTTCATGTCTGTAGAGTCTTTTCTGTTGAATGTTAATTGTCATATATTATATTCTTAGTTTAGTTTAACCATCTTTAATATTTATTGTTTTGTGTAACTTGGGTAAGAGAGTAACGTAATTTCGATTCTCTGTATGTCTTGGATATATGCAGAATTGACAATAAAACTACTTGACTTGACTTGACTTGACTTGACTTTACTTTTCTGTCCATTCCAGTAATCCATGAACCACAAGAGCTCATAATCATGTTTACATGACGTGGTAAACCTTTATTTAATCGCCTTTCCTTATTATTTCCTAATGACGGCATAGCCTGGGCGAATAAGAGTCGGACAGGATTATATGTACAGGCCAAAGACAAGACGTTTTGTTTTAGAAAGCTGCAGTTATTTATGTGCATGTAAGAATACTTCATTCATACATAACATACACATTAGAAGAGAAATACAGTTCAAAACTAACACAGGAACATAGGTAGAACATAGGAACAGACGAAACTCAGACAGGACAGTACCATTAAATCCAGACAAACATCTCATTTTGATCTAAGCCAAGGACATGCCTCGCACCCTTGCATCTCAACCTTTGGCCGCCACCAAAGGGATCGGCAATATAGAACCACCAATGACAATAAAATATTCATCACTGGACTGAGACAAGCAGAATGGTTGTTTCAATGAATTGCTCGCCATCTAGACCGTTCTGCACTCACACATGGTGAACAGGCTCCGGACGGCCCAGCCAGACCACCAGTAGAGAGGATCATTTGATCCCCTGACAAGCACGAGCAGCTCCTGCAGTTTCATTACCCACCATCCAGACACATGGGGCACCTTCACTACACACCCTTGTCTCTGCCCGGACCATTTCCAGGCTCTTAGCAGAAGGAAATTTGTTGTCACGGCACCCATTATGTGTCCTGCCACTGACAGCCAGCCACCATCACCTTTGTTTGCAGTGGTGTCATGACTGAGAAACATGGACTGTTATGGACTGGAATCCATATCGTATCCTCTTTAGCATCGAATCCAGAGTCTGGTTGGGATCAGATAATGTTCGAGTTTGAGCACTGAGGCCTCGTGGTGAGCGCTTCAGTCCAGTCTTTGTTGTGGAGTGACACACTGCCCCAACTGCTGGTGTGATGATCTGGGGAGCCATCACATACAATAATTGGTCACCCCTAGTAGTGACATGAGGGACACTAACAACTCAGCGATATGTGCAGGATATCCTGCAGCCACATGTGTTGCCTCTCATGGCAGGACTTTCAACTGGCATTTCTCAGCAGCATAATGCCCAAGTAAGGGTTTCTACCAGATTTCAACACATTCTTGGTCTGCCCAGTCACTAGATTTATCACCAATCAAGCATTTATGGGACCAACTGGAACTTCAGCTTCAGCTATCTTCAAGCGTTCAGGATCTACAGACCCAGCTGTAACATCTGTGGGCAAATGCGCCACAGGATACCTTACAGAACCTGTATGCCTCCATACCCAATCATATCTCATCTTGTATCCAGACTCTAATATTGTAATCATTTACAAATATCATCATTGCATTCACATATATAACGTTTCATTTGATTCCAACAACTTCTTCTTGGTGAGTTATTGTTTGGTCATTCAGTGGTCATTCTGCTGTCTGCAGATACACCTATTGACATTTTAAAAGCAAAATATGATTAAACATCTCCATAAGTGCTTAAAAATTGGAAATGTGTGCTATATTCTTATAGGTAGTGCTATATAGTAACAATGGAACAGAAATCAGTGAAGTCACAGTGTTTCATCAACATGACCTTTTCTGAAAGTACACAAACCTGACCAGCTAAACCAGTAGCACAAAGTAAAAGGCGTGAGTGAGTCAGTGAGTGTAACCCTCGCAGTATAAAGCCTGCCTGGTTTCTGAGTGTTTCCATTTTCTCGTCAGTTCTCTCAGCACTTCACACCGGTAGGTGTTAATTAACTTTCTTAATCGATGTTGATAACATATATAATGTGTTCTGGTGATATGTAATAAAGTGTTTATCTTTATCCGATGTAGGAATTGTCTGTGTTAATTAATCTGCTCGGTAAAATCACACGTCACTGTAATCAGTTATGTTACTATCCTAGATGCAATGCCATGCTGCTGATGTTATCTATTGTTTATACAAAACAGCAAAACGAACCTGTTTAAGTGCCATCTGATACGACTTAGGGTAGGAAAGTCATATGGAAGACAGTGAGGGGTTTAGAGTGTGATGTTCTACTGATGTGTTTATCTTAAAATTTATTTGTGATGCAAATTATTGGGTCAACTCAGTTCGGGCTCCAACAATGCCCATGGTGGAGGAAAGATAGAGGTCTGTGGTGGCTTTGCACGGGCATTGTTGGCAGCCAAACTGAGTCAAAACAACACTGTGTGGTTAATTTGAAAGTCACGAAAGTGGACCAGAATGTACAGAGATCAAATCCCACCTCTACCAAGCCTCCAGTGTTGAGTCCATGAGCACGGCATTTAAACCTCAATTGCCTGGATGGTAAGATTGTATTGTATTGATGTATGCCGTCCTGGATAAGGCCAAAGTCAAATTTATTTCTATAGCTTTTTACAACAGAGATTTTTCTCAAAGCAGCTTTACAGCACCAATAGAGCAAGAGCAAGATATTTAAAATCAAGAGCAGCAGAATAAGGGCTTCTGCAAAATGACTGAAAGTAGAAGGCCTAATTGCACTGTTGTCTGGGTAAGAAATAAGTCAGACACTTGTCACTCTCATGATCTTAGGTATGAGGAAGAAACTCATGGAAAAATCAGAATCCCTGAAGAAAAAAACAGTTAAAGGTTTTTTTATATAACCACAGGAAGTCACCCAGTGACAACATAGCTGATGTGGCCGGATTTAGAAATATGATATGTTAGCCCCCACCCTCCTGGACTGGTAGCTGTCACCTGATGGGGATGGTGAGACTCAGCTGGTGGGTGTGAATGGGCTACATAGTCTCACAGAAGTATACTTCTTTTTGTCCCAACTTTTTCTGATTTGGGGTTGTAAGACTTGACTTACTTAAAGTAAGTAAAAAGTATGGAAAGTGCAAATAAAAAATAACCCGCAGTGTTCCTTACATTTACCTTGACTTTATTTCAATGCAGACGGTATGAACCTGAGATAATTCATGTTTTTGTTCTTGTCAACTTCATTTCATTTCTTAATAACCATCCATTCCTGCATTTAAGGCCTGTAATGCATTCCAAAAAGTTGGGACGGGGACAGTTGACGGCTAATAATGAGATAAAAGGAGCAAAGGTGGGCAGAGGATCTCCAGGTTGTCAACAAATGGGTGATATAATTGAAATGCTTAAAAACAATGTTCCTCAAAGAAAGATTGGAAGGGATTTCCATATTTTTCCCTCGACAGTGCATAACAACATTAAACAGTCCAAGGAATCTGGACGAACTTCAGTGCATAAAGGGTAAGAGCACAAGCTTAACCTGAGGAGGGGTGATCTCCGCTCCCTCAGACGGCACTGCATCCAGAACCGTCATTCATCAATAGCTGATAGAACCACATGGACAAAGGATTCCTTTATCAAACCTTTATCAAGCTCTACAATACAGAGTTACATTCACAAATGCCACTTAAAGCGTTACTGTGCTAAAAGAAGCCTTATGTTATAACCATGTCCAGAAGCGGCGTCGACTTCTCTGGGCTCGGAGGCATCTGGGATGGACCATCACACAGTGGGAACGGGGATTGTGCTCAGACCCATTAATATAACAGATCTTTTTTGGAAGAAATGGATGACAAGGACCATCCACTTGTTATGAGGAACAAGTCCAAAAGCGAGGCTCTGTGATGATACGGGGTCGGGTCAGGGCCGTCGGTAAAGGTCATTTCCACTTCTGTGATGCAGCATTAATGCAGAAAAGTACAACGTAACATAAGTTGCCTTCAAGACGACATCTTTTCCAGGGACATCCATGCATTTATCAACAAGTCAATGCAAAACAAGTCAAATCAGAAAAAGTTAGGACTGAAATAAGCAAATCCCTTCCAATCTTTCTTTGAGGAACATTGTTTTTAAACATTTCAATACTTTTTGTTGACAAACTGGAGCTGCTCGTCCCATCTTCCTCTACTTTTCTTCCAAATCATGAATATAATCACCTGCTGACATCACCTGTTTGAAATCATATCATTATTTAGTTTTTTACCTCATTACTAGCCCTAAATTTCCTTTAAATTGTCCTTTTTTGGAATGTGTTTCAGGCCTGATATGCAGGAATGGATGTTTATTAACAAATGAAATTAAGTTGACCAGAAAAAACATGACAAATCTTGGATTCATACTGTCTGCGTTGAAATTAAAGTCAAAGTAAATGTAAGGAACACTGTAGGTTATTTTTATGTGCATTTTCCATACCGTCCCAACTTTTCTGGACTTGGAGTTGTACTGTATTCATAAGGCATTTGATATTTTTTATTTATTTATTTATTTATTTATTTATTTGCACATTAAGCATAGTGAGTATTGGTATACAAAGAAAAAGAAATAAATCATAAATGAAATAAAATAGGGCAGAGAAAGTACAGAAATGTAGGTCACTCACACAAGGATGTTTTTCACTTCCCAATATAAATTGTTTATAAATTCAAGAATTAAAATTAAAATTCAAGAATTAAAATGTGCAACAGAAGGTGACCCAAAACGATTGAACCATTCAAAGCGAGACTACAGATTCAAGCTTGTTCCTGTTTATTGTGTGTATTTGGCAGCCATCATGTCAACGAACGTCGTGCAGCAGCCCCAGTCCTTCATGATGAGGCATACCTCCAACCAGTGGAGCTCTGGGATCTTTGACTTTTGCGACGATGTCCCAGGATGTGAGTCCGTTTGTATGCACTTAAAAAATAATCACAGCCCAGGTCATTCAGTCACTCAGCTACTTCATTTGATTATCACATAATGCCGCTGAGCCTCGACCTGACCAACTGAAGCAACCCCAGAGCATAACACTGCCAGACGCTGGTGCAGCAGGCACTATTCATGATAGGAGCATCACATCTTACCTCGACACGCCCATCACTATAGAACAGGGTCAATCTGGACTCATCAGACCCCATCAGAGTGGTGAATGTTCTATATTTCTGCATAAATATGACCTAAAACATCATCAGATTTTCGCACAAGGTAGATCACAGTGTGTGAACAGTGTTTAAAACTCCAGCAGCATTGTTGTATCTGATCCACTCATACTACCACAACACCACCACATCAGTGTCAGTGCAGTGCTGAGAATGATCCACCATCCAAACAGTACCTGATCTGTGCTGGTCCTGTGGGGGTCCTGACCATTAGAGAACAGAGTAAAGGGGAACAAAGGATGTAGAGGAACAGATGGACTACAGTCTGACCCTACAGGAGTGTTATATGGCACTCATGAGGGCACACTATTTGTGTTTATAAATGATTACACATTAAGGTGTCCCTTATTTTTTTTACCTTTTCTTTTTCACCCCTCCATTCAAGACTCTCTCTAATCTCTTGCGTTTGTCTGCAGGTTGTTTCTCCTTCTGGTGTTTCCCCTGTTTTGCCTGCAGTACAGCGAGGAAGCACGGACAGTGTTTGTGTTTACCCATGCTCGACGGTTTCGGCTTAATTCCCCCCATAGCCGTGTCCATGAGGGCATCCCTACGCGAGCGCTACGGCATCGAGGTTAGATCAAATTTACTAGGGCATAATTGGGGAGGGATCGGGAAAGGGTTTAGGGCAGGTACATATTATGCAGTCCCGAGTCAATTAAATAATTATTTATTTATTAGTTTGTTATTCACATTTTAACCACCCTGTTCAGAGTCACAGTGGTGGATAAACTGAAGAGGGGTGATCTCCGATCCCTCAGACGGCACTGCATGAAGAACCGTCATTCATCAATAGCTGATAGAACCACATGGACAAGGGATTACTTTATCAAACCTTTATCAGGGACTACAATACAGTTACATTCACAAATGCCACTTAAAACGTTACTGTGCTAAAACAGAAGCCTTATGTTATAACCATGTCCAGAATTGCCATTGACTTCTCGGAGTCATCTGGGATGGACCATCACACAGTGGAAACGTGGATAGTGGTCAGACCAATCAATCATGGACACCGTGGCTCTGGACCAAAGATGGAAAGGACCAAAAAAGTTCAAAAGCCATGCTCTTGGCAAAGGTCATTTATGCTTCTGTGATGGCAGCATTAACGCAGAACTGTGTTTTTCCCCCATACCATTTCCGCATTTTCTATACCGTCCCAACTTTTTTCTGATTTGGAATTATATGTATTGCCTTTGCTATTTATAATTATTTTCTATAATCATTTTCCGTGTGTGTGTGTGTCCTTCAGGGATCTATCTGCAATGACTGTCTTTATTCATTTTTCTGCTACTCCTGTGTTTGGTGCCAAATGTCACGGGAGATCGACGCACGCAAGTAACCAGTCACAGCACCGAAAAATCACCGTTATCATCATCTTCATCCTCATGCCCCATCATCAACATATTTTATGATTAGATTATATGATTAATTAAATTGTATGATTGAATATATTCTATGAACACGACGTATGGCTGTACACATAATGCATTTGCATATACACATTAAAAACAATACAATTTCATATCGACTCTGGATTTTTTTTCTAGAGCTCCATAACAACGCGGAAAATGGTGAAATTGTGTTAGATTGCAAAGAGAAGCTGCAGTGATATGATCTGGCCACTAGATGCCGGTATCTGCATTCGAATAGATTACGATGCTCTCATTCAAGGTGTCTTCTGCTTCTAAAAGGATGGGTATGTTTGTGGATGGATGTACTTTTAAAGGTCAGTTAGAGTGAGTACACATTTTAACCCCTGACAAGTCAATGCACAGGGCCGTGCTCAAAGTTCATCCTGTAAGTTATTTTTCATCATATGGCCAGCAGATGGCGCTTGGAATCATCTCAAGCGTTCCTGAGGCGCGGGGCAACATTGTAATGTTGTAAGGTAATACAGTACAATATTGTAGATGACTGTACAGTATAAACTGTGTGTACCAGAGCACCTTATTAAGAATACTGGGTGTTATACCCTCACTCACATCATTCTCATTTAGTTCTTTTAGGACACGTTTACGTGACTTTAAAGTCATTTTATTGTTATTAGTGGTCGTATGGGTTTGTGGTCGTTTCTTAACCAAATGAATAGGTTCAGATAGGTCGAGTGTGTGTTGTAACAACTTAATTAATCTGTTTATTGTCGTAATGTTTTTGGTATTTTCTAATTAGAAACTATTTTAAGAAGGATCTTAATTTAACACTTGAAGTTTAAGTGAATTTAAAGAGATATTTGTTTGTTTGTTTAAAAGCTTATTCATCTTGCAATGTTACTGAACGCTAGATTTTTTCTCTGTCTTCAACTGCTCCAGTAAATTCTTGATGGGGTTTAGGTTAGATGAACACAATACTAATCAATTCTGAAATTCAAGATTCATCTTTTGGATTCAACAAACTCGTTTATTCATTCATTTTCACACCCACGTAATTGAATTCCAAAGCTGACTCAAATATGCTGCTGATTAAATTATTTGTGATGAAATCGCTATATTAAGCTCGAAATGCAAAACAGAAACAGTAATGGTCTATGGACTATCTACAGTGATATTTACAGATTATTTACAGTGTTAAATCCACCGAATGGTATTTTGTGACATATTTAGCGGTTATTACGGTTAATAGGCACCAGGTGGCGCCTCCATCAACTCTTAGCCACAGGTTCAGCTTGAGCGACATCAAGTAATTCCAAGCAAATTAGTTGGACTTAGTACACTTAGGAATGTAGTATTATTATTACTTATTTGTATTTTCATTACATGCTGTCAACTGTACACATTTTACTATCACTGATTGTTGGTCATGATTTGTTCAGGATTAAAATTAAAATTATTTAACAATAAAGTTAGAACTCAGATTGCTGACATTTATGAGACATGAAAATGAAAAATAAACTCACAAGTTTAAAATAAAGTACTTATTCATCACCCAAACAGTGGTGCTGGATGCAGCTTAATTTCACCTTTTATATTTACATAGTGAGACTCGTCTCAGACTCACACACTAGACACTCGAGACTTGATTTGGATGTAAGACTTGGCTGGAACTTCCACACTACAAACTTAAGACTCAGACTTGCAAGCTCATGAACTCGATTTGTACTCACACTCTAGAGACTTTATGTTTTTTATTTACATAGAAGGATTCGACTCGGACTGACAAAGTAGGGACTCAAGAATCAAGACTCAATCCTGACTCAAATGATATAGACTCAAGAAACAACTCAGGCTTGCACATCAGACATTTTTCCGACACATCAGACACATCAGACATTTTTGACTCTAACTCGCAAGCTAAAGACCTGAGACTTGACTAGTATTTACACAATAGAGACTCAACTCAGATTCGCAAGCTACAGACTTAAGACTCGACTCTGAATGGCACACAAGAAACTCGAGACTCAACTCGGACTCACATATTGAAGTCTCAAGACTCGGCTCACACTTACAAGCTATAGACTCAAGACTAGACTTGGACTCGCACACTACATACTTAAGACTAATTTGCTAGAGACATTTACATTTACAGCATTTAGCAGACACCCTTATACTTACAACTTACAATTGGTACAGTCTTACAATCCAAGCAATTGTGGATTAAGGGCCTTGCTCAAGGACCCAACAGTGGCAGCTTGGCAGAGGTGGGATTTGAACCCTTGACCTTCTGGTCCACTGTCCAGTACCTTAACCGCTAGGCCACCAAAGTCCATAAGACATAAGACTCAACCCAGACTCAATATTTGACTTGGCCTCACAAGACTCGATTCGTACTTGAACACTAGAAACTCAGGACTCAGTTTGTACTAGTATGCTAGAGACATGAAACTCATCTTGACATTGCGAGCTACAGACTCAGACTCGGGGGTGGATTTGGAATTTTGGCAAGACGTTTTTGTTTTACAGATCACTTCTGAGCCATTCAGTCTTTCCTGAGACATGATAGAGTGCAGGACATTTGTAATCAACTTTAAAGAGGAGAAGCTTCTTTCTCCTGAAGCAAAAGTGACGCTAGAGACTCAAGACTCAAGTCAAACTCATATGCCAGGACTCGGAGTCACACACGAGATTCAAGTCTCAGCTCACCTGAATCAACCCTAAGTCACTGCTGCTGTTTTTCTTTCGGCTTCTTTGTCCATCCTGATCTGCATGTTCGATCTGGCACTGGTTTCACCCCAGATGCCCTTCCTGACACAACCTTGTGCACAATAAGCACCCTGACTGACCTTCACGTTGTAAGTCCAACACTGGATTTGGACCCAAGCCCTCAAACATCGGTGTTCCCAGCAGCTGAGCCAGCAGTGTTGCTTACTCCAACATTAAGTAATGTGCGGCAATAAAATTACCATTAGCTGCCTAAATGCTGTCAAATGAGCTTGGGCAGTTTATGTTGAGTTTACAGGACGCAGTATGTCAGGAGGGCTGGTAGTGTCCTTCTAATCTGGTGATAAAAGTGTGAGGCTATGCACTCATCCAACCTGCTCTGGTACGACAAAAACCCAGTGTGATTCTAATCTGCAGTCAGTGGATGTGCGTGTTCGCGTGCATGTGTGTCCGCCCTATAAAGGCACACATACCATTCTCCAGAGTCATTCAGTCACTCAGTGTCGCCGAGGTGTACCTGTCCTGTCCTGTCTCCTGCACGTCGACCTGTTCTAAGGGTAAGACCACAAGCTCTGATAGCACCTTTACATTTACAGCAACTATAAAATACAGACTTTAGACGGCAAGATTAATCCATAATCAATGTGTTTTTCCTCTTTTGTTCCTTAGCCCATTAAACCATGGCGACCAAGATGGTCATCCAGCAGCCCAAGCCGATGGTAGTGGCTCCAGGCTCGGAGCAGTGGAGCACCAGCATCTGCGAGTGTGACAACGTCTGCGATTGTGAGTAAACCTTCTCCGCTTTGCGTTTCCATGCCAGTATGCCCAGCTGACGACGTCTTGCGTATGCGCAGGCTGCTTTGCGTGCTGGTGCTTCCCTTGCTTCGCCTGCATCACGGCCAGAGACCACGGCGAGTGTCTGTGCCTGCCTCTGCTAGAGGGCTGCGGTCTGATCCCACCCATTACCATGGCCATGCGAGTGTCCACCAGAGGCACCTACGGCATTGAGGTGAATACACGCTTCATGTTTGGTTTTGCTTCCACTTGAGATATGTTCTTTTGTTGGGGTATATAGATAGAGAAGTCAGGTACTCTGCTCCTAACAAAAAGCCAGTTGCTGTTACCCCTTCAAACCCGGGTCCCTGCGATCTTGGGCTAGCATCTTAGACGGCTTGCCACCTGAGCAGCAGCTCGTATGAAATATAACTGGCATAACATATAGTCTTAGACATACTCTTCAGAGATCACAGCCATGTCTAAACTCATTATTTATCCCTATATTTAATGATCAGACTTTAACTGAACTCTTTGCTGCAGGATTCAATTTGCAACGACTGTGTGTACGCCTGCTGCTGCGGCCCTTGCTCTTGGTGCCAGGTAAGACGCGAGTTGAAGGCTCGTCACCATCCCATCACGTCCTTCCGCAGGGGTGGAAAATAATCACAACGACTCATCCTCATCACCGTCGTCCTCGCCCACTTCTTCAGGATAAATGTATCGGGATCCTCTGAATCAACAACAGAGACTTTCTGTGGCGTCATTTATTGTGACGGAAACCCAGTCTTTTAGGTTTCATAATCTGGAAGGTTTGTGCCAGTCTTTTCTCGCTGTCGTTACTGATCTGGCACTTCTTTGTAGGAAACCACTATGTATTTACAGAGGGTTTTTGGTCTGAGATAGGTCCAAACCACTCACGTATGAAGACATGAACCTTGTAGAGAGCATGATGTATGTTCCTGTGCGATTTCTCTATTTATGATGTAGTTCCTTTGCATTCCTCTCATTCTTAGTGAGCAATAACTTTTGTGCATTCTGCTGATTCTTTAAGATCACTAGGAGTCCTGTTTCAAACCCCGCTGGCAAAACACTTAGCTGCTAAATTTGTGTCAAAATATGATCACTGAAATAAAAGACTTTCATAACATGCATGCTTCTCCTTGTCAGTGCATTCCCTATAATGTAATGAGAACACACACAAGGTGTCTGTCAGGCTGCCCTTGTAAAAAGCAAAGTGTAGAGCCTTAACAACAATAAAACCAGGAGCAGATATATTTACCAGCCATTTATAAGAACAACCTTTGGGTTTTTGAGCCAGCACTTTGGGTGTTTTGGCTGCTCTTGTTAGTAGTTCCTGGAACTGGTTTATAAAATCCTCCTTAGACCTGAGATTCAAATTGGTAAGCATTTTTATCTTCTGCCAGCTATCTGGGAGTAGAACAGACCTGGTAAGTATAAAAACTGAGTGTTGTCTATGAACAGATAGCATGTTAAAAGTTACAAATGAGGATAACAGGTCAAAGAATTAAGTGTGAGGTGCAAACCCAAAGTGTAAAGTCCTCATATGGGGACGCAGGGTTCTTAAGAGGCTAAATTGCTCACCTGAGTAGAAAAGCTCAGCCTAAGGATAAATAAGATTTCTTGAGATGATTGGCCACAATTTCTCCTAAACAATTATCAGACATCCTTTTATTGTCCAGCTCCATAAATGCTTTTTAAAGTCAAAGTCAGAAATTTGTAAGGCACGCTTTACAATGGAACACTCTCTCGAAGCAGCTTTACAATTTCATTTCAATTTAAATCTAGGCAAGCCTAGAGTGACAGTGGCAAGGTAAAACTCCTTAAATATTACAAGGAAGAAACTTTGGAAGGACCAAGACCCAAAAAGGCACCCGACCTGCTTGGGCAGCTTAGATGTTATATGTAAAAAAAATAAACTAAGCTATCTAATTCAGTTTAGGGTAACTTCTAAGCAACTGAAGGCCTCTCTCACATTGGCTAATGTTAATGTTCATGAGTCCACCATCAGAAGAACATTGAACAACAATGGCGTGCATGGCAGGGTTGTAAGAAGAAAGCCACTGCTCTCCAAAAAGAACATTGCTGCTCATCTTGCAGTTTGCTAAAGATCACGTGGACAAGCCAGAAGGCTATTAGAAGAATGTTTGTGTGGATGGATGAGACCAAAATAGAACTTTTTGGTTTAAAAAAGAAAAGCGTTATGTTTGGAGAAAAGGAAAACACTGCATTCCAGCATAAGAACTTTATCTCATCTGAAAAAATTGAAACATGGTGGTGGTAGTATCGTGGTTTGGGGCTAGTTTTGTTGGCATCTGGGCAGGAACGGCTTGCCATCATTTGATGGAACAATGAATTCTGAATGATATCAGAGAATTCTAAAGGAAAAATGTCATGACATCTGTCCATGAACTGAATCTCAAGAGAAGGTGGGTCATGCAGCAAGACAACGCCCCTAAGCACACAAATCGTTCTACCAAAGAATGGTTACAGAAGAATAAAGTTCATGTTTTGGAATGGCCAAGTCAAAGTCCTGCAGACCCTTGTGGAAGGACCTGAAGCGAGCAGCTAATGTGAGGAAACCCACCAACATCCCAGAGCTGAAGCTGTTCTGTACGGAGGAATGAGCTAAAATTCCTCCAAGCCGGTGTGCAGGACTGATCAACAGCTACAGGAAACATTTAGCTGCAGTTATTGCTGCACAGATACTGAAAGCAAAGGGTCATATACTTTTGCCACTCACTAATATGTAATATTGGATCATTTTTCTCAATAAATAAATGACCAAATATAATATGTTTGTCTCCTTTGTTTAACTGGGTTCTCTTTATCTACTTTTAGAACTTGTGTGAAAATCTGATGATGTTTTAGGTCATATTTATGCAGAAATATAGACAATTCCAAAGGGTTCACAAACTTTCAAGCACCACTGTATATATTTTGTGTGTGAGTGCACTCTGCAATTGATTGTCTTCCTGTCTAGGTTTGGTTCCCACCTTGTTACCTGTGCTGACGACTAGGCCCCAGCTCTTCACAACCCTGAAATGGATTAAGTAGGTGTGAAAATGAGTTAACAATGTATACAGTACTGTGCAAAAGTCTTAGACCACCATTAGATTTGTTGTTTTAGCAATCCTATAATGACTAAAGCCCAGACACAAATGTCCTGTATTTTTTGGTTGTGTATTCTAATAAGGAGACCGAGAAATAATTCTGTTTGGTCATTATACCATTGCGAAAACAATAGTATATCTAATCTAAAAGTGGCCTAAGACTTTTGGACAGTACCGTATGTTAGTTATAAAGACGTTAAAGGATGATGCTGTGAAGTTTCGGGGGTGTGTGCAACACATTGTAAGTAGTGTCATGTTAAATGAGATTATTAATAAACCCTAATAATCATTTTATATGAGATTAAGAGCTATGTATTAACTTTCCTGCAGTAGTTCCAAGTGTTTCCGTTATACTGGAGCCTTGAGGATGGGAAGAACGAGAGCAGAAGAATTTCAAAGCCGAGATCAGAAGTATCGACAATAGTACCCTCAGACAGAGCTGAACATTTCATTCATACAGGTATGCAGATGGCGTCTCTCCACTGTCTCGATGGATAGAGGAGATTAAAACCGTTTCGCTAAATGAATCACATTCCTGACATGACTTGGCATTGTCTTGTTTACCACATGCAATGACCTACATTTAAAACAATCAACTGAATTATCAACATGGTGAAGACTCTAGAACATAAGCAAATAATACCTCAGGGCAAATACCTCAGGAATTATTGGAACATTTAAATCCTTGTTTCTACTCGTGTTGATCTTTTGATCAGTTCCACTTCCCATATTGAAGCACTTTGTAGTTCTACAATTACAGACTGTAGACCATACTCTGTTCTCTAATGGTCAGGACCCCCACAGAACCAGCACAGGTCACTATTTGGGTGGTGGATCATTCTCAGTATCTCAGTGGATCAGATACAGCAGTGCTGCTGGAGTTTTTAAACACCTCAGTGTCACTGCTGGTCAGAAAATAGTCCACCTACCAAAAATGTCCAGCCACCAGCATCCTGTGAGCACCGCTGAAGGAGTAGACGATGATTAACACAAACTGTGCAGCAACAGATGAGCTACTGTCACTGGCTTTACATCTACAGCTTAACATCTACATTGCGAAGATCAATGGACGTATTGATCTCCATGACTTTATGGAGCCCCCACCATACTTAACAGTTATCAGTAGCTATTATAGGTTGAATGGATCTATTGTTCTCTAAGGGACCCTCTATGAATCCAGCCAGATGTAGGAAACAGACCATGCTACATTTTTGGCCTAGAGGGCAACAGTGGCAAGGAAAAACTCCCTAAATGTGATGAGGAAGAAACCATGGGAGAACCACGACTCAAAATGGGACCCAACCTCCTCCAACAGCTGAGGTGTTATAAATTAGAATTATACAGAATACAGAATATAATACAATAGTATACACAGCAATGTGCAAAAGTCTTAGGCCACCATTGGATTAGATATATCATTGTTTCAGCAATGACATGATGTGCATATATAATTGTTTCTCAGTCTCTTTATTAAAATACAACCAGAAAATACAGGACATTTGTATGCAGAATTAAAAAACTGAAAATATATCAGAAAGACTACAGTCATATGTATTTAGTGTTTCCTCCCCTTACACCTGAGCAATAGCAGCATCTGGGAGCTTCATCGGGATGACCCTTCTACATTCTCAAGAAGCTTGATCAGGAAAGTCTTTTTGAAAGGGTAGCAGCCAAGAAACCACTTTTTCAGCAAGAGAACAAGATGAAAAGGCTTAGATATGCTAAAGCTCACAAATATTGGAATGACGATCAGTGGAAAAGAGGATTATGGCGTGATGAATCAAAGTTTGAAATTTTGTTCCTGATCGTTGACAGTATGTTATATATGATCATTATAGCATTGCTAAAACAACAAATCTAATGGTGGCCTAAGACTTTTGCACAGTACTGCATACGTCGAAATGCATATAATAAAACAAAGAAGTCTGTGGACATTATATCCACTTTGCTGATGCTTTTTGTTTGGCATTCGCTGACATATTTTAGAAATCCTTGAAAGTTTTTAGGTCTTGCTGCAACTCAGGCTGTCATTACTGGGTCTCCTTGAATCATGCTTACATTTTTCATTGTGTCAGTAATTTTTTGGCTGTAAATCTTAAGGCTGTTTGCCTTGCTGATTTAATTGTCATACTTCTGAAAAGCACTTCACAGAGTGCTGGAGGTCCGGAGTAGGGACATCACGTGCACCATAATCTAATAATCTGGTGTTGTTTCAGTCCTTGCATCAGTGATGTGCCCCTAACTGGCAGGACCAGTCCCTCTTTCAGTGATAAGCATCCAGAATGAGCATGCATACGTGCGTGCGTGTCAGGCCACCTGCCTGCGTTCATTAGTATGCGTGCTTCTGTGCTGATCTGCGTATGCTGATCTAAAGGAAATTGCTCTTTGGAATTTCTGTCCAACCCCCTCCACTGTCTAAATAAAGTGGCCCGGTCAGCGTTCTCCATTCACACTCCTTCTGGATACACATACAGGTAAGACGCCAGGCAGTGGTCCAGAAACTCTGTGTCTTTTTACCTGAGTTTGTGGAAGCAATCCTTACTAATTATGAACAATTAAATGTATTCAGGTCTACGTTATAGATATACTAAATAATAATACATAATTATTCATTTATATTTATATAGTGCCTTTCAGAGACGTATTTGCTTACGTCTGTTTGGTTAAGTCTATTTTGTATGCCTTTCCCATACAGCCTCCATCATGGCGACCAAGATGGTCATCCAGCAGCCCAAACCTCTTGTAGTGTCAGCTGCATCGGACCAGTGGACCACCAGCATCTGCGAGTGTGAAAGTGTCAATGAATGTAAGTGTGAAAGACGTTTTCAAACCTTTTCAAGCAGTCAGACTGAATATGATTTTCTTAAAGGCGTCGGCTTTGCGAGTTAAGAAGTGCTACCTGGATTTTAAAACATGTTGGGTGCAGAGGGTGCTGGTGGATTTTAAAACAGTTTTAAAACTGTTTCCTGGCCAGCCACAGCTGGAGTGTAGCGGAGCTGTAGTGAGTTGCATTGCTCAATAACAAATCTTGGTATTTTATCTAAAAAAATTCCGAGTCTTACTGACGCTGAATTATTGACGTTTGAGAATCAGTCCCGATCCTGACTCCTGATTTACTGATTGATAGCAATTTACAAGGTTCTGCATTTTCAATGATGACTAATCATCAAATAGAGGTGTTATTAATATAGCGTACTGTTCAATAAACAAGATGCCAGCCAGTGAAGCTTGGGCATCCGGCCGTGGCTCGGAATGAAGCGCTAAAACCAGTTTGTCCAAAGAGCGTCTTTAGTCCTGTTTAATCTGCGAATACACGATTGCACAGTAGATACCCAGAGACACACAGGCTTCACTGAGAGTCTGTTAGCTCTGGTTATAAAAGCTGCTCTGTTCTTCAAGGTGAGATTGAGTTCAATGGAAGAACAACCTGATGTTGCACTGAATTTGATTGGTCGGGTGTAAAATTCGTTTCACGTCAGGACTTTTACTCACAGGTTGCCATGTTTGCCCTGAGGGCTGTGAGGAGATAATGGGCTGCACAATAATCAGTGTTTTCTGTAATACAATTGTCTGTGTAAAATGTTGTCCCTGGTTTTGAAGGCAATGAATGTACTGGCTTAAAGCGATGTGCTGTTAAATCTTAAACACTTCAGAACCTAATACATCTGTACCTCTACGCGTCTGCAGGCTGCTTCTCGGTGTTTTGCTTCCCTTGCTTTGCCTGCATCACGGCTAGGGACCATGGCGAGTGTCTCTGTCTCCCCCTCTTGGACACATTCGGCCTCATTCCACCAGTCACGCTGTCCATGAGGGTGTCTGTGCGCCGACGCTACGGCATCACGGTAAAATAATCCAGCAACACAGAACGGCTTTAATCAGTTTTAGCCAAGCCAGAAAGCACACAGCGTTCTTATAGCTATAATCTTTCTCGCTTAACAGGACTCCATTTGCAACGACTGCGTGTATGCGTTCTTCTGCGGCCCGTGCAGCTGGTGTCAAATCAGGCGTGAGTTGAAGGCCAGGCTTCATCCAGTCACGCTGCTGAACAACAGGCCCATGGGCTAAGGCCACCGGCGTCATCGCCATCGCCATTATCATCGTCACTGCTGTCATGAACGAGACCGTTCCCATCATCGGCGTAAATAAAGGACAAACTCTGTTTAGCGCAACCTAATCCTTCTTCCGTGCCTAATCTCGAATGCTTGTGTATTACAGTGAAACCTGGAGCTTCCATCACCCCCTCAGACACACACACACACACACACTGATTTGAACGCCGTACTCAGTTTGACAGGGTAGTGACCCATTTCACTCTGTGGAATGCTGCTCATATGAGGACTGACGCCTCCCGATCGCATCAGATAGCATTAGTAGAGTAGTGTAACTTATTAGAGTGTTTATTAACACTAATACAGATTTAATTCATTATTACTTAGAGTTCAACCAGGGATTTGCTGTGTTTGAGGCTTAATGCTGATTTCTCATGTTCTGTTACTTTCATTTACTCACGCTATTTACCTGGTGTTAACACATAAAGATCGATGTATCTATGAAATGATTTGCTCCATCGTGTGTCAAGGTTCAAGTGAAAATGTATTGCAATAAAGTGTTTAAATGAAAAGGATCGCTGGTGTTCAATAAATGACTGATAAACAAGTAAAACCTGTGACCTTTCAGTATCTTTAATATTCAAACCGTCCTGGAACTGGCAATTTACAAATCGAGTTCCTTCGTCGTATTCAAATAGCCGTGCAAGCAATTTCTGTCCGAGCTACAAATCCGTTTATATGCATTACAAGCTGGGAGGTTGCAGGTAAGGGCACAGTATTATTATATTTCTCTCTGTCTTAGAGCAAAATGAGGGATTCAGGTCTGGGTATTTGTGAAATATTTGGGAAGAATGGTGTATAGAGTGGAGACCAAAAGTCTGAGACCACTAGAGAGGATTTCTATTTTTCCTTTCTCTAGAATTTAATGAAACTTCATTATAAATTATACAATCAGCAGAGTAATTCAATTAAAAACCTGACAGATTTCAGATTTCTAATATTAGGTGTGTTCCCTTTTTTCTATAATGACAGCATGCAGTCTGATGATCCATGTTATCCAGCACAATTTTCCAAAAAGCATCGTGATGTTACTTTGTTGTTGCTTGGTTTTCTCTTCAAGTGCCTCCATAAATTCTCAATGGGGTTTAGATCAGGTGACAGTAGAATAATGTCCATGACAGTCAGTCAGCACTCATTGTTCTTCATGTACTTGTTGCAAAGTTTTGAGGTATGTTTTGGGCCCTGCAAAGATCCCACAAAGATCCAAACAAGCATTTACACTAGTGCGCTCAGACTTTTGGTCCCCACTGTAGATATAAAAAATTCTTCCCCAGTATTTCACAAAGTATTATGCACTGTGGATCAGACCATGGGTCTTAATCACAGACTAAAAAGGACTAAAAAGAGAAATTTATATTTTAATTTAGTCCAAGATTGATAAATGCCAGTGGCCCTCTAGGAAATAGCTATTTTTATGTATATACCTGATGAAAACCTAAAATGTTGATCCTGCTTGCTGTCTCAGTCCTTGCCAGTTCAGGAGTTTCCTTCTTAAGATTTCCTGTATATACAGTACTGTGCAAAAGTCTAAGGCCACCATTAGTTTTGTTGTTTAGCAATGATATAATGAGCATATATAACACACTGTTGATGACTGGACCCAACATTTTTAAACTTGGATTCATCACTCCATAATCCTCTTTTCCACTGATCTTCATTCCAGGCTTTGTGAGCTTTAGCATATCTTAGCCTTTTCACCCTATTCCCCTTCTGAAAAAGTGATTTCTTGGCTGCCACCCTTCCAAAATTACCATTCATGATCAAACTTCTTCGGACTATAGAAGGATCAACTTAGCATCCTGATGAAGCTCCCAGATGCTGCTATTGCTCAGGTGTAAGGGGAGGAAACACTAAATACTTACCACTGTAGAATATAGAAGCTGTGTTTTGTGATTTTATTCAGTTTTTAATACTGCATACACATTTTTCTGGTTACATTCTAAAAAAGAGACTAAGAAATAATTATATATGGCCATTATACCATTGCTAAAACATACAGCATATATAGAAAGAAAGAGAGAGAGATTTAGAAAGGCAAACTAACTACAAATCTTGCATTTTGGCCTTTCAGCCTTCCGTTCTGTGAGCGCTTGTTCAATTTATCACAGTGCAATGGCTGTTCTGGCACCGACTGCGGTCTTTCAGCGGCCACAGTCCACATCTGTTGCACCTGTTAACTCCAACCAGTGGAGCTCAGGCATCTGCCACTGCTTCGATGATTGCTACATCTGTGAGTTTCACTCACTTACATTTTCACAGTTGTAAGTTATCGCCGTATCGAACACTGGAACCACAGAATTTGAACTTAATTGGTTCGAGAAGGCCATTCAAACGGCAATTTGTTTTGAAATCGGGATCTAATTTCCATATAAGCAGTAATGTAAATAGGATTAATCTGTTCCCGACCCCAAAATGATTGTTTTTTACAGCTATATTTGTATATAATTAATGATTAAAAGCATGAATAAAGCAAAGGAACATATTACAATAATAGTAATCAATAAATGCATGAAATAATTGAAATATAAAGACTTAAGTGAAAATAAACTGTAAGGGGGTGTCTGAAATCGTCCATATACTGATATAATATACACATACATAATATAATGATAAAATAATGATTTTACTGTATAACATAATTAATGTTACTAGATCTGTATGGACATGGTGTTTCATAATATACTATCTATAATGAGTGTATGAACCGTGTCTCTTGGCTTCCTCTCCAGGCTGCTTCACAACCTGTTGTTTCCCCGTGTTTGCCTGCACCACAGCAGCTGACTTTGCGGAGTGGTTCTGCCTGCCCGTGATGGACTTCCTTTGCTGTTTTACCCAGTGTCTTGGTTTCAACATGTACACCCCACCGATAGCTATGGCCTTGAGAGCCTCTGTCTGTGCCAGATAAAAACTGAAGCATAAACTTGTAGTCAGGGGTGAAAAAATGGACTGTGATAGCCTAGCGAGTAAGGTACTAGACTATGGACCAAAAGGTCCAGGGTTCAAATCCCACCTCTGCCAAGCTGCCACTGTTGGGTCCTTGAGCAAGGCCCTTAACCCACAATTGCTTAGATTGTAAGACTGTATCAATTGTAAGTCGCTCTGGATAAGGGCGTCTGCTAAATGCTGTAAATGTAAATGTAAAGAAGGAACTGGAAAGAGGGGAGAGCAGCAGCTGCAACAAATCAGGGTCAAACTTTCAGCCAAAAAGATCATCTACTAAGATCATCTCCTTATCGGTTTCTGAGTTGTTTTGAATCGCTTCTGAACCGTCCGTGCTGTGTTTGATCCGTGCAGGACGGAGCCCAGCTGCTGTTCACCACTGTAAGTTAAGTGTAGTGCCAGCTTCCCGTGCTGCAGCTGAGTGACATCCAGTGTTACGGGGTTTTGGCACACAGACGTTGCTGCAAAATCTCCCAAATAAAATGCGTAGTAATTTAAGGTGTGATATTTCATGAAATTCTGTTTCATTTCAACAACAAGGAAGTGGCATGTCTGTTATAAACCGAGCAAGACCGGCACTACAGCAGTGCAGTCCATAAACAGCAGTGAATTTAAGCAAACCAGGTCTATGGAGACCTGTCCAAATGGGACAAGTCCAAAAGAAGCAACTTGGCTCCCAAACCAGGAGGCCACCTAGTACAATGTGAGAGAGTAACATCTTGATCAGTTAATCAATCAATTAATAATAATAATATGCATGTGTGTGCATACTTTCTTTTAACTTAGATTGAACAAAACCAACTTGCAGGAATATTGTAGAAAGAGACAGGATCAGGGAGCAAACCCAAATAAGCAATTATACTTTAGAAACAAGCCTTAAAACCTGCGACCCGCGACTACCAATACAGTGGTACCTCGGTTCTCGACCACCTCTGAACTTGTTGAATTCGGTTCTCGATGCAATTTAAGACACTTGCTTAAACTTGTATGAGTGATTCGTTTCAGCCGAAACTCGATTCACAATTCACGAGTCACGATTCAGTACACAGTGATTCAGTGCTTCAGCTTCAGATCTCTGCTATTTTGATCGTGCTTTTCTTTATTTTTACATCTACAGTACTCTATTCTTAGTGCAAATAAATCCCCATGGATCCTAAAAAGGTTTATTTGTAAGAAACAACCAAAAGCAAAACAGGAATTGAATGCTCCGGAACACAGGCTGCAGTTCGCTTAGCAGCTATGCTAGTGTTTTGCTTTTTCACTTTCAATCCATTAATCACTAAATTACATGAGATGTTTCAACACTTTATTATAAAATAAGCTTTGTGTTAATGGTGTAGGTTAATGTAAGTGTTAATGTGCTATGATACAGGATAGACTATATTATCTCATCAGTTCATGATATATGTATCTTATGATGGATTTGTTGAACATATCCCCATCATAAATCAGGAGGTCCTGTACAGTACAGCTCCATTAATGCAGATAATGCCTCATACAGGGGGATCTGGAACAGACTCATTGAATTTACATTATTCCTTATGGGAGATGTTTGCTCGGTACTCGTCGGTTTCGGTTCTCGACCAGAACGAATTAACTGAGGTACCACAGTAATTGTAAGTCGCTTCGTAGAAAAATAAGCCCAATGTTGCTCATCCCTTTGTTGAAGAATGCCAAGAATACAGAAAAAGAATAACGCAGAGAACAATTGTTCAAATGATTAAAAGTCAGAGAGGCTGAAACTAAAAATGTACACAATGTCAAGAGCTTCAAATTTCATTCTTTTTCAAGGATGCATGTAGCCAAGGGGAGGTGAAAAATATGAAGCGATGGCCATGTTAGCAGCACCGGCGAGAATATAAACCTACTTTCACCCTCCTTATAGTTTATATATTCTCAGTCAGAAAGAAATAGAGACAGGAATGCATCTTTGAAGGATGTTGTTTCATAAAGATTGTTTTTGTTACAAAGCGTACCTAAAGAGGCTGGCTGCATGTGCTTTTAAAGATTATATTGTACTCTGTAAATGATGACATATAATCCTTTGTACAGGGCGACCTGGCCACTGACTGCCTGTACTCCACCTTCTGTGATGTGTGCTCCTGGTGTCAGATATCTCGAGAGATAAAGAGTGGTCTTCACTGTGGTCAACAGCCAGGCAGCACCGGTGGCTCCCCCTGTGGGGATAAACTCCCAGGCAACTGTGATCTCCCAGTCTACTGTAACAACCAGCCACGTGGGGTGAGGCTACGAAGGGCCCTCTGAGCTAATAGTCGACCTGCCTCAGTAATTACTCACAGCTCAAAGGGAAGGAGGAACAGGTAGCTTTATCAATCGAGATGATCAGATAGAGACGTCCTGCACATTCTCACATACACACGTATAAAGTAAAATAAAATACTGTATAGCCACTGGTCTGGATGGGCGTTGGGTTTTTGTGGGGTTCGTTCCAAAGTCTAATCTAACGATTTTAAAATAAAATAGTGGTTATTTCTTTCAGAAAGGAGGCTTTAATTCTGGAGAAAGCATCAGGTGTTTATATTTGCACCCACTAAGGACCTTAGGCTGTACTATAATAATATTACAGTAATAATTGCATGCATTCTCTTACAAGCGTTTGCTGTCCTTATCTTACCGAGAAGTCTTATTTAAATAATCAGAGCTCAATGAATGTCATTTGGCTGAACGTGAACACCATTGTATTATTCCTGGCTATACCGTGTCAGGCCTGGAATGCAATTGTTTTGTTGCTGTGACATACAAGCCCAATGGGGCTCAAGTCATGGTGATTGATTTCAATAACATCCCTTGTATTGTTTTGGGAATTTCTTTAAATCCACAGTTGTTGCGGCAGCACGAACAGATTCCGTCCACGTTTCTTGTGTTTTTTCATTATTGTTGATAAAAATATAACTGTTGGTAATTATTCCCATTGTTACGCCATATGTATTAATGGTGGTCATGCTGACAAATTCAAAATAAAGTTGTGATTCGCGTATTAATCATTTTTACCTGCCTGTTCCATGTCTATTGCTTCCAAACTCCACAGGTATTTATTTTAAGCATTTAATTTGTACAAAACTGCAACTTCTTATTTTACAAAAGAAAGTGACAAATCACCTTTATAGTGGAATTATTACAAGTGACATGCATTACGTATCTCTATTTTTTACTGTGCAACCCCAGGTCGGGAGCCACTGCCACAGGCCATTGTGAACATAGATTGAAACAAAATGACAAGAAAAATAAAATAAGACCAGAAGAAAAACAACTACAGAGCAATTTTAAATCACATTCTTAATTACTGTTTACACCAGTCAGCCAAACCATTTAAACACACAGAATGAATAACAAATAAGACTGATTATCTCGGCTATAACAGACGGTAAGTGAATAGGCTGTTCTCAAAGTGGGCATCAAGTCGACCCAGATAGGGAACAGGCTGAAAATGATAAGCTATTTTAAAGCTCACAAAGATTGGATTATGGATTAAGAAGAGGATTATGGAGTGACGAATCTAAGTTTGCAGTTGTTAGGTCCAGTCATCAACATGTCATACATGATCATTATAGCATTGCTAAAACAACAAATCTAAGGGTGACCTAAGACTTTTGCACAGCACTGTACATAGCTGCTCACAGTGCAGAAATGTGATGAGATGTTTATTTCTTTTTTAGAACCTGTTTTAGGTTTTTAGAACTAAAGCATCTATATCTGTACTCAAGGAAATTCTCACATATACAGAACCCTAAAATTACCCAGCCACCAGGATGTTTGAGCAGTAATAAAAAAATGCCTGGGCATGGTAGTACCACAGCTCCCTGCACAATGCTTCAAATTATTAGGAGCTACAATGAGCTTTTCCTTAGGGACATCCAGTTTCAATACAGGTCTGTACTCCTGAGGGCAGGATATTGTTTTACCTGGTTGATAGAAGCAACAGGGGGCAATACAGAGAGAGAGGGAGACAGGAAACTGGTGCTCCCTGATAAGGTCCATGTACTGACTCATTTTCTGGCTTGATAGTCACTATTAAATCTGCTTTTGTTTTTTTGTTGGCTCCTCTTCTATACTTTTCACCATAACAACAAAAAGAAACACACACACACACACACAGTCGTTACGGAGTTCTTTCAGCGCTGAGTTTGAACCTAAAAGAAAGTTAATTTTGTCCATTTTGTCAAATACACTTTGTCAACTTCACCTTCACGCTCTTAGCATTTATTGTTATTATGCATGCGGTTAGTGTCAAAATGAGAACTTGCTATTAATGTATACATACACAGGTCTGTGCGAAAGTCTTAGGCCGCCATTAGATTAAAAATAGCATTGTTTTATCAACAGTATAATGGCCATATTTAATTATTTCTCAGTCTCTTTATTAGATTAGAACCATAAAATACAGGGAATGTGTATGCAGTATTAAAAGCATCTGAAAACATCTGAATTTGAACTTAACTGGTTCCAGAAGGCTGTTTTGTCCAAAATCAGAATCGAATTTCCCCATGACATAAATATGATTAATCCATTTTTGGCTCCCTAAGAATTGTTTTTCATGCCTATATTCATATGTAATTAATGATTAAAAGCATGGACGAAGCAAAGGAAGGTAATACAATAATAGTCAATCAATACAAGAAAAAAATTTAATATAAAACCATAAATAAAGAAACTTCATAGCCACTGATGTGAACAGTTTCGGGACATCTTATCACTGGGACAGTGGGACAGAGACTGAGGGAGTGTCTGACATCACACCCATAGACTGATATAACATACATATACATAATATACTAATAAAATAATAATATAACAATAAAATAATATTATGTAATACTATAACATGTCTATAATCACACCCTAGTTCTTCTTCTTTTGTGTTATATGGTGATTAGCATGCCGTATTGGTGCATTATCGCCACCGACTGGGCTGGATCACGTGTGTCGTCTGTGGAAGATCGCATTACTGAGTGTTTTTAACCAGATCATCCAATGTCCGAATTGTTTGAGTGAAGAGGCATTCATATTCCAAGGTTATACTGTATTTACAGTCCAAAGAAGCTTGATCGAGAATGGTCTTTTTGGAAGGGTAGCATCCAATGGTCAAGAAACCACTTTTTCAGAAGGGGAACACGGTGAAAATTCTAAGATTTGCTAAAGTTCACAAAGACTGGAATGGGATTCAGTTCAAAAGAGGATTATGGAGTGACAAATTCATGCTCGATGCTTGATCAAGGGTCATGATACTGTTGCTTAAACAACACAATACATCTAATGGTGGCCTAAGACTTTTGCGCAGTACCGTAGATCGTCATCTGTGGCACCTTTAACCACTCTAAATTAAAGGATAAGCTACATGATTAAATGCAAATGTAAAGAAACCATTTTCTAGTCCGTAAAGACTAGAGATGATGGTGGACACCAGACTGAACCCCCCTCAACATCATCACCGCTTCCCCTGTGGAGCCAAGTTCTTTGGCATGACCACATCCATCAGAGAAACACTCCACACCCCACAGAGCAGAGAATAGGATGTCCTTTCTAGGGCAGCTGAAGAAACTAAACCCCCGGACGCCCTGAAGATCCAGTGCCCCACAGCAATCAGAGTGTGTCTTCACTTCGTCAGTTTCATCTGGTTTGAATCCTCCACCTCACATCCAGTGTGTAGTCAGGAGAGCTGTGCAGATCATCAGCTGTAGTCTAACAATGCTTCAGGGCATTTACAACAGCAGGGTAACAAAGCGCTCTAGCAAAATTATAGGCAGGTCCCCTCATTCTGGACATCCCCTCATTATTGGGGAAAATGATCCAATATTACATATTAGTGAGTGGCAAAAGTATGTGACCCTTTGCTTTCAGTATCTGGTGTGACCCCCCTGTGCAGCAATAACTGCAGCTAAACGTTTCCTGTAACTGTTGATCAGTCCTGCACACCGGCTTGGAGGAATTTTAGCCCATTCCTCCGACCAGAACAGCTTCAAGCTCTGGGATGTTGGTGGGTTTCCTCACATTAGCTGCTCGCTTCCAGGTCCTTCCACAAGATTTCCATTGGATTAAGGTCAGGACTTTGAACTTGGCCATTCCAAAACATGAACTTTATTCTTCTGTTACCATTCTTTGGTAGAACGGCTTGTGTGCTTAGGGTCGTTTGTCTTGCTGCATGACCCACCCTTCTCTTGAGATTTCAGTTCATGGACAGATGTCCTGATATTTTCCTTTAAGAATTCTCTGATATCATTCAGAATTCATTGTTCCATTAGTGATGGCAAGACGTCCTTCCCAGATGCAGCAAAATAGGCCCAAACCATGGTACTACCACCACCATGTTTCACAGATGGGATAAGGTTTCTTATGCTGGAATGCAGTGTTTTTCCCTTTCTCCAAACATAATGCTGTTCTTTTCACAAAAAGTTTCTATTTTGGTCTCGATCCGTCCACAAAACATTCTTCCAATAGCCTTCTGGCTCGTTTCCACGTGATCTTGTTTAGCCAAACTGCAGACGAGCAGCAATGTTCTTTTTGTGAGAGCAGTTGCTTTTCTCCGTGCAAAACCCTGCCATGCACACCATTGTTGTTCAGTGTTCTTCTGATGGTGGACTCATAAAACATTAACATTAGCCAATGTGAGAGAGGGCTTTGGTTGCATTCCTTTGTGACCTCACCAACTATTACACACATACACGCCTTGCTCTTGGAGTGATCTTTGTTGGTCGGCCCACTCCTGGGAGGGTAACGATGGTGTTTGATTTCCTCCATTTGTACACAATCTGTCTGACTGTGGATTGGTGGAGTCCAAACTCTTTTAGAGATGGTTTTGTAACCTTTTCCCGCCTGATGAGCATCAAACAACTCTTTGTCTGAGGTCCTCAGAAATCTCCTTTGTTTTGTGCAATGATACACTTTCCACAAACGTGTGTTTGTGAAGGAGCAAGACTTTGATAGATCCCTGTTCTTTAATAAAACGAGGGTGCCCACTCACACCTGATTGGCATCCCATTGATTGGAAAACACCTGACTCTACTTTCACCTCAAATGAAAAACTGCTAATCCTAGAGGGTCACATAACTTTTGCCACTCACCTAATATGTAATAGTGGATCATTTTCCTCAATAATAAATGACCAAGTATAATAATATTTTTGTCTCATTTGTTTAACTGGGTTCTCTTTGTCTACTTTTAGGACTTGTGTGAAAATCTGATGATGTTTTAGGTCATATTTATGCAGAACTATAGAAAATTCTAAAGGGTTCACAAACTTTCAAGCACCACTGTACAGTCCCTGTCTGTTATTCATCGGAAACTGGACTTCATGTGCTCCGCATCGCAAAAACAATCGTCAATCACGGACTGTTTCTCAAAGTATGTGTTTCTGTACATTCTAAATGTGATCGTACGATCACGAGGGCTGCTCAGTAAAACACATTATGTCACCATTAGATATGTCTAGTTTTTGGTAACCTTGTTAAAAGTCGCCAAACTCGCCTCTTGCCAAAAATAGCCATGAAACAGACGTGGTAGAGATATCGAGGTTAGACTGTAACAAGTACCATAATGTTCCAGCTCCTGGTGATCCTAAAACCAGAGCTCTTCCAAAACCTTTTACTTCCTTTTTTCTTTCTTGTAATTTGTACAGAACCTTCTGTCTCTTATTATGGGTCGTCATGCTTTCTAAGACTTACTCATTGTTGACCTTCCATCTGCTTTTGTTTCTTTAATTGTTCCAAGCATAATAGTCCTTTTTCAATTAAGCTTTTTTTTCCGATATGTCCTCTAAGTACTTTGCTCTTCAAACATGAGAACAACTGTGGCTCACTGTGGTTCAAATTTATTTCAAAACATGTTTTAAAATAAATGTTGGAAAAGAAAAGAAACACTACGAGGGCATAATAAAAGGCGGAAAAAAAAAAAAATAATTTGCGCATAAAACATCTTGCCAGCACTCTCTAAAAAAAAGGATTTTGTAAATATTTGGCAGATTCACTTTAATCTGTGAAACCAGACTGGTCAGACCTGATGGGGTAAAACTGCTTTTGGCATTCTCACACGCTTGCAGAGTAAACGTACCATTGGTACACAGCAATGACACACAACGCTGGACAAACAGGCTGTTTTGTCCTCGACTGGAACTTCCACTTTCTGGCCCCAAATCCAAACGGTGAATACCCGGTTCTAATTCCATGACTTAATCTGCAAGGGATTCCACGGAATCTGCGGCACTCTGTTTGTATTCACGACCATCTAATCCAGCTCAGTTTGGAGCTCAGGTTACACAGAGGATCCATTCAGAGTGGTACCAGGGAAACAGACTTCAGTTTCCAGTAAGTATTTGAAATTACACCAGATTCTTTATCAATACTGATCAGAGTTTGTGGTAGATCTAGAAATGGCAACCTTTGTTAAACATGTTTACACCAAACAATAGTGGAGGTGCTACCTTGTTATTCTTTAAATCTTCTAAAAAAATGACAGATGCAGGAGTTTATACTGGAAAAAGTCAGAAACTGTTGAGGAATGCCAGTGTCAGGGCTACATCCAGATGTGCAGAGAGAGAGAAAGAGACAGGAGGAGTATTAAGCTATTTTGAAGCACTTTAAAAAACTGGAATGTGTCCTTTCATAAAGTCTTTAGTGCTCATATGTGTAGCAATTTCATAGCTTACATCAATAACTGTCTGTAGATAAGTTTATCAAGCATTTTCCTCGAGTGGTTAAGAGTCAAAAACCGGCCTGGGCAGGTTTTTTAATACACTTTCTAGGACCATATTAAGATTTCAATTTGAAAATCAGTGTTCTCTTCTCATGTGTCATAGGGGCTGAGTAAATAAAGTGCAAACCGATGTGGGTAATGCTGCTGGGAGGTTTTTATCCTTGACAATGTAAAATGATTTTTGTTTAAAAAAATGTATTTGCATGATGACCTACATTCTTATAAAGATATCAATACGTAAGCTAAAATCTGACTCGGGAGGTTTAACCTGTTTCTTCCTGATGGGGATCTAGATGTTCTTATTCAGATCAAATTGTACTGTTATAAAATATGACACCAGTGGTTCTCTAGCCATTGTTTTTATCTATACCTGGGGCAGTTTGTTCTATCAGTGCCAGCTGAATTGTACTAAGTGTAACATCCCTGTATGCCTGTGAGTTCTGGGACAGAACCAAGATATACCCAACAGTCTATATAAGCCTATGAAATCCTAACCAGCAGCCCATTCGGTGTGACTCTGTAGTAGGTGTAGCTCATAATGTGTGTGCCGAGTGTGTCCGAGTTCAGGCTTGACGTGCTGTAACATTTGCTTTTTGTTCTCTCTGGTGTTCTCAGCTTTCCGAAGCATGGGAGCGAATGCAAATCAGCTGCTCTACTTCTCCTGCCTTTTAATCATGGCTTGTTGTTGCACTGGCGGCAAAATATTAGTCTTCCCCGAAGATGGCAGCCACTGGGTGAACATGCAGGTCATACTCAAGGAGCTGCACGACCGCGGTCACAGTATAACCGTGGTAAGGTCTTCGCAGAGCTGGATAATCCAGGACGGATCGCCATTATTCAGATTCATCACAGTTAACCTGAGTAAAGAGGACGTTAGCCCGGACCTATTTGAGCGCTTGCTGCAGCGATCGTTGGCCGTTCACAGGATGACGACAATCCGGCGCTTTTTCGAACAGCAGAGGGACGTGACGTCCGTCCTGAAGTTATTCCACAGAGGAGCACTCAGGATTATCTCCACCATGCTGGATGACTCATCGCTGATGAAAGAAATGCAGGACGCCCAGTATGAGCTGATGCTAACGGACCCGGCTTTCCCAGCTGGCGTTCTGCTGGCTCATTACCTCCATTTACCCATGGTGTACAACGTACGCTTTCTCAATGCTGGAGACGCCCACATGGCTGTGGCTCCATCGCCACCGTCCCACGTCCCCATGTACAACTCGGTCCTGAGCAACAGAATGGACTTCTGGCAAAGGACAGAGAACTATCTTCGATACCTGGCCAGCCTCCTCCAGGAGCAATTTGTCATCCTTCCCATTTATGACCAGCTTCTCAAGAAGCACTTCCCTCCAGGATCGGACCTCCTCACCATGCAGCGCTCAGCAGACATTTGGTTGATTCGTGTCGACTTCATTTTCGAGTTCCCACGCCCCAGCATGCCCAACGTGATGTACGTGGGTGGCTTCCAGTGTCGGCCGGCGCAGCCCCTTTCTGCAGAGCTGGAGGAGTTTATGCAGAGTTCGGGTGAACATGGCGTGGTGATCATGTCTCTGGGCGTCATGGTGACCTCCCTTCCCAAACAAATGACCGAAGCCATCGCTGCTGCCATGGCTAAGCTCAACCAAAAAGTCATTTGGAGATACATGGGTGAGCGGCCCTCCTCTCTGGGTAACAACACTCTGCTCCTTGAATGGCTTCCTCAAAACGATCTCCTGGGCCACCCAAAAACTCGTGCCTTTGTAGCTCACGGTGGCACCAACGGCATCTACGAGGCTATCTACCACGGCGTCCCGGTCTTGCTCCTGCCACTTCTGTTCGATCAGTTTGACAACGCCGTCCGACTGGAGGTTCGAGGAGCTGCGCGAGTGCTCGACATTGGCATGGTGACCTCAGAAGACCTCCTCGAAGCCCTCAGGGACATCATCGGGAATCCATCTTATCGAAGGAGCATTCAGAAACTCTCCGAGCTCCACCGTGACCAGCCTCTTCGTCCGCTAGACACGGCTGCTTTCTGGATTGAGTATGTTTTACGCCACAAAGGAGCTCGACACCTGTGCTCAGAGGCTAACGCACTACCGTGGTACTCTTACCACACCCTGGATGTCTTATTCTTTCTGTTATTCGTCGTTATATGTACAATCTGGACTTTCTTGACCTTCTGCAGACTGCTTCGCTTTAGGTCGGAGAGAAAGCAAAAGGCAGAATGAACGAACATTTGCTGTGCTGCATATGCATCGTTTTTTAATTGTATTTCGGTCGTACATATCCATTGTTACAGATTCTCAAATCGTTGTGACGTGATTGCTGTGAAGCTTTTTGCAAAGGTCACTAGACATGATGGTCACATAGGGACTTTTGACTTTTCTTTTCCACTGATCTTCATTCTAATCCTTGTGAGCTTCAGCATATCTTAACCTTTTCACCCTGTTCCTCTTCGGAAAAAGTGGTTTCTTGGCTGCTACCCTTCCAAAAAGACCATTCCTGATCAAGCTTCTTCGGTCTATAGAAGACTGAACTTAGGATCCAGCTGCCAGATGTTGTTATTTCTCAAGTCTAAGGGGAGGTCACACGAAATATTTACCACTGTAGCCTGTAGAAGCTGTCTCTTTCTGATTTTTCTTCAGTTCTATAATACCACATACAAATTTCCTGAATTTTTTTATGGTTGTATTCCAAGAGACTGAGAAATAATTATATACGGTCATTACAGCATTGCTAAAACAATATCTAATATTCTAATAATATTGGCCGCTGAGGCACTCGTCCATCCATTGGTGGTCTCTCAGCTTGACTATTGCAACTCTCTCCCTTACGGCCTTCCATCTAAACCTCCCCGCCCATTACAGGTTATTCAAAACGCTTCTGCTACTATTCTAACCTCCACGAGGAAAAGTGAACACATCACTCCTGTGCTCGAGGGACTTCACTGGCTGCCCATCCATCGACGCATCCAATACAAAATACTATTGCTAATGTTTAAATCACTTTCTGGTGTCATGTCTGGTCTGCTCAATCACTACACTCCTCTCTTTAAGGTCATCTGATTCCAGTTTACTGGTCAAACGCAGGTTTAGACTCTCCACAATGGAAGGCAGGGCTGTTAGTGTGGCTGCCCCCCTGCTCTGGATCTCACTTCCTCTTTCTTTGCACTCTACAACCTCTCTTTCTCAGTTTAGAACTCATATTTTCTCTCAATATTTTGACTCATCTCCTACTTCCTGTGTATAAACTGTAATATCAATGTAAAGCGACTTTGGGTGTTGTGAAAGGCGCTATATAAGTGCAATGTATTATTATTACTAATACTAATAATAATCAAAGGTGGCCTCAGACCTTTGCACAGTACTGTAAAACAATATGATTTAATAAAGTTTATTAAGTTCTGAGATCTTACAATATAGAGCCTAGCGGATCTTCCGAAATGGTGCCCAAACGTTTGTACGCTACATGATGAATTTTGTATAACTTAGTTCTCTGCAAAGTTTGTAAACCTCCACAAAAACTCAAACTTTTGAGAACATTAGCAGCAAAAAACTAATGGGATCAAGACAACTGACAGCAAGGATTTTACCAGCATGACAAGATATAAATGTCCGCGTGAATATAAATATCGTTTATATTTGTATGTTGAACTTTAGGAGGGATTTGCTTGATTCTTCCACACTTCCTCTTGGTACTGCTCTTTCCTAACTGTGGTAACATCAGTAATAGTACCCGTGTTGTGGTCACTACTGGTTATATATGGACATGATCTTACATTTACAGGTGTAAGTGCAAATGTATTTTGAAATAAACAATCACGTAAACTGTCACAGTCCTTCCTTTTTTATTAATTACATCATTGGCTGATGTTATCTAAAAAATTGTTCCTGCAGTCCTACAAGAAAATGCAGTATATATAAAAACAATGATTATCAGTATACTGTAAGTATTCGAGACTTAAATATTTATAAGGATTACCTTATTGTTTTTATTCCATTGTTTGGAAGCGTCTCACAGCCTAAAAATCACTACTGACCACAAAGTCTGCAACTCTAACTTTAAACTCGTTGTGTTTTTATGAATATGTTAAGATTTTAATGTGCACGACTGTTGAAAGCTGTGTTTTTTGTTTTGTTTTGGTTTTTTTTTTAAAGTTATGACAAATACTAGCTAAACTGTTATTACCAAAACGTGGGAGAGTTTGGTGAGAAGACATTTCAAAACATAGTAAAATCACAATATGAAAATTAACTATACTTTTCCTAGAGACTGTATTTGAACCTTAGATATGGTCCATACAGTACTTATGAAGAACAATTTAGATAAACATACAAATATACAACATACAATAAACTCTGACTCTGAGTATTAAAAACATTTAGTAATCTCTATTTAGCCCGGTTGCTCAAGTGCTCTCTATTTAGCCCAGCATATCTCGTTTCATAATTTCATAATATTCTGCAGATGCTTGAGTGGGGTTTCCAGGGCTGTATCTGAATATTTCAGACTACATTACTGAAAGAACACTCTGATGACATCAACCAGATTCCACTTCCAGTTCTCTAAACCACAGTGTGTCTCACTGTAAAACGTTTTGCTGTTCAGATTGATATTAGGGTCTAGAAGGCAGGGATTGTTTCTGAGTACAGAAACAACTTTCTCATGGAATGCCATCATCCAGACAACAATGCAAATAGCGATGAAGTGAGCTTTGAGAAAGCACAAGTTTCTATTTAGTTATTAATCCAGTTTTGATGATTTTCTCTCGTTTGTCTTAATGTGCCGATGGAAGATTAGCCGCGATGCCAGAACAGCCAGGAGATTGCTTTGGGGATAGATAGTGCATGTTTCCATTACACTGATTCACCATTTGGTCAAACTGTTTAAAGCATACCACCTTGGGTTTGATAGGAACAAGGAAAAGACATACATACATAAACTCCCTGTCAGAAAAACAGGCTATTCAGTAGCCAAAGCAATAGCTCTGTTTATACCGTGCACTAAACATTTGTTATCAACAAACACTCAACACTCAGGCGTGATAACCTGGTCTGAATAACACAATGTTCAGTCACACTCACAAATACAAAACACTGATTACGCTGGAGAACTACACCATATAGCCAAAAGTTTGTGGACACCCAAAATTACATGCCAAACTTGGGCAACCCCACCTTTTGTTGCTACAACAGCCTTTGTTTTTCGAAGAGGGCTTTCCACTAGATTTTGGAACAGCTTCTGATCTTAAACAATAAGCCCTGACTCACTTTTGGCATTCCCACTCTGAAAATGCAGAGTTGTTTTTCAACAAAAAAGCTGGGTTGGGGCTGTTGATCATTTTGTTGGGATATTTTAACTCATTTTGATTTGGCTTTTGTATCCCAGCTAATGAGCTAATAGTTTAAGACAGTGTCCCGCCCCTCCTCGACTTATTTTACCCATCTGCTGTTAGGAAACAACCCAGCCCTTAAGTCACACATATGAAAGCACTAAAGTCCAATTTTGAGTCCAATTTTACAAACTAAAAAAGGCACGTCGAATTTAAAAAAGACCATACGTATATTAAGGCTGTCCTTCAGACTGAGTTCGAAACTGACGGACTGTGAGCCTGTTCTAATTTCTACGTTGTTCTGATGCGTTAAAATCAGGCTGACCAATCAGAGCTCGGTTGCCGGGCAGAACAGCTCAAGAGCTTATAGGACGAGCAACAGGCTGCCTCTAAAACATGGATATTAAAGAAAAGATCTGGTGGAATAGAGCTGAAAGGCTGAAGAATGATGGAGATAAAGCTCACAGGGACTGAATGGAAGCGTCTGATTATTTATCTAAGTGCATTCTGATCTAATGATCACAGAAACACAAACTAGAGCTTCCTGCACTCATCTGCACTCGTGTCTTTGTTTTAAGTGGACGATTGAAAAAGACACGGAGAAACCTCCGACACATTAAGAGAAGAAAAATTAAAGAAAGCACATATATATATATACTGGTCCTTCTCAAAAAATTAGCATATTGTGATGAAGTTAATTCTTTTCCGTAATGTAATGATAAAAATTAAACTTTCATATATTTTAGATTCATTGCACACCAACTGAAATATTTCAAGTCTTTTATTGTTTTAATACTGATGATTTTGGCATACAGCTCATGAAAACCCAAAATTCTCAAAATTAAAAATCTCACAAAATTAGCATATCATGAAAAGGTTCTCTAAACGAGCTATTAACCTAACCATCTGAATCAACGAATTAACTCTAAACACCTGCAAAAGATTCCTGAGGCTTTTGAAAACTCCCAGCCTGGTTCATTACTCAAAACCGCAATCATGGGTAAGACTGCCGACCTGACTGCTGTCCAGAAGGCCATCATTGACACCCTCAAGCAAGAGGGTAAGACACAGAAAGAAATTTCTGAACGAATAGGTGTTCCCAGAGTGCTGTATCAAGGCACCTCAGTGGGAAGTCTGTGGGAAGGAAAAAGTGTGGCAGAAAACGCTGCACAATGAGAAGAGGTGACCGGACCCTGAGGAGGATTGTGGAGAAGGGCCGATTCCAGAGCCACCGTGCACAGGCGTGTGCAGGAAATGGGCTACAGGTGCCGCATTCCCCAGGTCAAGCCACTTTTGAACCAGAAACGGCGGCAGAAGCGCCTGACCTTTGCTACAGAGAAGCAGCACTGGACTGTTGCTCAGTGGTCCAAAGTACTTTTTTTGGATGCAAGCAAATTTTGCATGTCATTCGGAAAGGTGCCAGAGTCTGGAGGAAGACTGGGGAGAAGGAAATGCCAAAATGTCTGAAGTCCAGTGTCAAGTACCCACAGTCAGTGATGGTCTGGGGTGCCATGTCAGGTGCTGATGTTTGTCCACTGTGTTTTATCAAGGGCAGGGTCAATGCATCTAGCTATCAGGAGATTTTGGAGCACTTCATGCTTCCATCTGCTGAAGAGCTTTATGGAGATGAAGAGTTCATTTTTCAGCACGACCTGGCACCTGCTCACAGTGCCAAAACCACTGGTAAATGGTTTACTGACCATGGTATTACTGTGCTCAAATTGGCCTGCCAACTCTCCTGACCTGAAAACCCGAGCAGAGAATCTGTGGGATATTGTGAAGAGAAAGTTGAGAGACGCAAGACCCAACACTCTGGATGAGCTTAAGGCCGCTATCGAAGCATCCTGGGCCTCCATAACACCCTCAGCAGTGCCACAGGCTGATTGCCTCCATGCCACGCCGCATTGAAGCAGTCATTTCTGCAAAAGGATTCCCGACCAAGTATTGAGTGCATAAAATGAACATAATAATCTGAAGGTTTGACTTTTTTTGTATTAAAAACACTTTTCTTTTATTGGTCGGATGAAATATGGTAATTTTGTGGGATAGGAATTTTGGGTTTTCATGAGCTGTATGCCAAAATCATCAGTATTAAAACAATAAAAGACTTGAAATATTTCAGTTGGTGTGCAATGAATCTAAAATATATGAAAGTTTAATTTTTATCATTACATTACGGAAAAGAATTAACTTTATCACAATATGCTAATTTTTTTAGAAGGACCAGTATATTACACAGCTAAAGAAGACAAAAGTCTTTCAGCTGACAAGGTGGGAGGGGAAACTGCCCTGCCAGACAAACACGATGACATTAGGTATATACTGGTTTTTACTTTTTTCTTTTTTTCAGAGGAAACAAACACTAGTTATTATATTAGACAATATTCAGAAAAAGAAATAGTTAAGCAACACAAAGTTGCTTTTAATTAACACCAGTAGATCTCAGATGGCTTGAGCAATCATCAGATTAGCCTTCCCTTTTGTCAGATGCCCCATTTCCCTCATGACTTCTTCTTCTTATAGATGCCAAGAGAAATATGGCTCTGAAGCTGCTTCCAAGCCTCTTTCCCCCCCCGGTGGGTATTCTGTGGTATCCCAAATCTTCATTGACCTTCAGTCTTTAAATAACATTTAGGAAGTAAAATTTCTTAAAGAAATAGTTTTAACTTGGAATCCATCTGATTTTTTGTTGTTGTTGTTGTCCTAGTGTTGCAGCCTGGAACGAATATGGTGGAAGACCTCAACCAGGCAGTAATCAGCAGGCCATACCCACATGTACCCACATTTCATTTATTTACTTCCATCTTATTTGTGTAATTTTTTATCATGTATTAATAGATGCTATAATTCTCACTTTTCCAGAAGGTTGCTCTTTAAAGTACCTACGATTAATTCAGAACTGGGTAGAACAACTTTCTACCATTTTGCACCTCGATCATGGAATGACTTTCATAAGATATTACACTTTACTGATTTTGTCTGAATGAATTTAAAGCTTTAAATGTATAACTGAAGAGTGCAATTGTTACTCCTAAGCTGGATTTTGTGTTTCTGTATGTATGTATCTGTTTTTTCTTGCCTGTTTTAACATGTTTTTATTTAAATTGTCTCATGTTTCTTTTATGTTAAGTTTTATAACTGGAAACTGTGTGCTATCTTGGCCAGGTCTCCCTGGAAAAAGAGATTTTACTCTCAAGGGACCTCCTGGTTAAATAAATAAATTTAAAAATGTCCTTGCCCCGAGAGTGGAAGGTTTCTGCTCACAGACCTTCGGTATTCTAGTGGGCCAAGCTCTGGAGGAAAACTCCCTTCTAGGGGCAGTGGAAGCATGTTTTAAAGCAGGGGGGAGACTGCTGGGGGAGAGCGAGATTTCCTTTTATTGAAAAAAATAGTCTTAATGTGTTTTTAAGAATTCTGAACTGCATTATTTACTTCCGATCTTTGCTTGGGTTCAGTCAGCATCCAGATCATATAAGGGCTTCTCTCTGCATATGTTTTTAGAATCTAAACTGTTCATAATGGAATTATGCATGTCCTAAGATTGTCTTGTTTTTTAGCTATTTAAAAAAATAACATTAACATTATGTAAAATATCAATATTTTTGTAAAGTTATTTCCCTCTTTAAATGGCTTGTGTCCTGGCCAATTGCTTCTGGTCATATTTCTGTGAAATAAAAAACAACATATTTGGTAAACATAAACAAGTGACTGCTGAGACCAATTTCCTAGGTCATTTTAACCCAGACTCTTTGTCAGAATGAACAAATATGTGGTTTAGTTGAGCAAGCCAGCTTGCTGGGTTCAATTAGCAACACGGCTTGCTGGGATATTTCATTTAATATGGAATAGTTAAAAGTGACTGTTGGTTTTACCGTGTGTTCTGTCCAATATTTAACCAGCAGAACATACCCAAATTGGGTTTGTTTAGAGTGAGTGCGTTTTTAAGGTGTCTGATGAAAGTCTACAAACCAGTTCCCTTTGAAACCTATAAATATGTCATATTGAGAGTCACCGGGGTATCAGCACATTCTACTGCCATTGTGTGTCTATGGAGAATCCAGAAATGTACACTTTATATTAGGAATGTACTATATTACAAGTGAGTGCTGCTGAAGTAGTGGAGATCAATCATTAGAAGGGCTGTCCACAAACATTTGTCTATATAGTGTATGTACAGAGCCATCCCACTGTGTTGCCCTGTACAAAACTATTTTGACTTTGTCTTTTCAGTCTGGTTGTGATTCCTCCTTTGTTTACACGCATTTGCTTTTCTGTTTATATTTATACCCCGTACAAGGTGAGGAGCAACTCCATCGGATGAGCTCAGTGCTAAGAACAGCTGTTGGAATTTCCTGAGGGTTCAAATCCTGGCAGGGACTTGCAGCATAAAGGTCAAGTGGAACCTGTGACGAACTGGTGACCTGCCCAGGTTATACCTCTGCTCGTGCCCAGTGAAACCTCTCTGTGCTAGTCTCCAGAACCTCAATTGTGACCCTGGCCAGGATAAGTGCAGCTAAGACAGGATGCTTTGCGTTGCTGGGTTTGGCTTTGCAAAATTATGAGATGATAGATCCAGATGAGTATAGTTAATGTTCAGTAAGTTAACCTGCAGTTAATCAAAACCTGCCAGGGGTGGAAATGGCATCTGGCTTGATCCAAAAACCTTTGAACACATATCGAGATGAGAAAATTTGTCTAGCGCATCAGAGAAAGAGTTAACATTACTGTTTGTATTCCTTTATTGAGACAGATGTGTTGAGCGGAATAAGTAATCCCTGATGGTCACCCCATTTCACCCGCTTTTTTCTTTTGGTAAAGGAGACCATGCTTGTGGTCACACCCACTCAATCAAAAACTGGTACTAAACATTTCTGGCACTTTGAGATGTGTGTGGTCTTCAGAGTCCTCACGTAGCATTTCCCATAAAATGACCATTCCCACTAAACAACGGAATCATCCGATGACAGGATTGAGAGTGTGTGATAATTCATTACATTTGTTTCATTACATTTACTTATAGACCATCAGACACAGAGTAAATTTTTCTCACTGATATTTGGCCTGGTTGCTTCTCTCTTCCGTCTTCAGGACGACACGAGTTACTCCTCTACTAAAGAATCCATCACTCAGAACAAAAGACCTCTGTCCCTCCTTCCACTCCTTTTGGGAACTCTCGAATGTGCTGTACTTGGACAGCCGTCCTCCTTTGTTGGAGAAAACAATCTCCTTACCAACCATCTGGTCTCCTCGCAGTAACTGAAGCGCTTCACAGAGCCAAGGAAAAGTCTTCAGTACTTCTGGAACTGTTTGCTGCTTTTCACACTGTGAATCATTAGATTCTCATCTACAGTCTTGCTAACTTGGGCATCTGGGGTCATGTGCTTACCTGGTTCTCCTCATATTCATAAAATCGATCCTACCAAGTAGCATCCACTCCTGTTCTTCATGTACTCTAAATCCCTGGGCTCAGTGATTACATCCCATGGCTTCTCACATCGCTGGTATGCAGACGATACTCAGCTAAACATTACCTTCCCTCCTTCCACCTCCAACATTTCACGACAGGTATCTGACTGCAGTTCTGGTATTTTTGCTGGATGGCAACTGATACAGTATGAACTGGATAAGACTGAACTGATCTATGTTTGTGCATCTCTCAATCAACGTACAGTACTGTGCAAAAGTTTTAGGCAGGCGTAGAAAAGTGCTGCAAGATAAGAAGGCTTTTAAAAATACAAGTGTTTATTTTTGTCAGTGAACAAAATGTAAAGTGAATGAACAAAAGAGAAATCTCCAAATCAAATCAATCTTTGGTGTGGCCAAACCCTGCCTTCGGAAGAGCAACAATTCTTCTATGGACGCTTGCACAAAGTCAGGGATTTTGTAGTATTATATTCAGGTGTATGATGAACCAATCACAGGTGATAATGATCATCATTTTCATATGGAGTTTGAAACTCAGTCATCAACTGAAACAAAAACAGCCGTGTCTAAGGCTTACCGACACATCCAATACAAATATTGTTATTCCTGAAAGTTCTTACTCACTCACTTTCCTTTCCTATTTCAGCCAAATGTTCAGTCTTTTTTCTATTTCAGAAAAAAGTCTGTTTTCCGACCTCAAATTCCGTCTGTTTGGAGTCTGCATGTGTCCATACGGGTTTACTCCGAGTACCCTGGTTTCCTCCCTCAGTCCAAAATAATTTAGTAATTAGGATACAGAGCACATACTTATGATTTACCAAAAATGTGTATTTTTACAATAAACAAATAACATCTAAATATAATTTCAGTAACAGCAAAAGTTGAGATTGTTATAATATCATCAAATATACAGGAAAAAATAAGTGACATCTTATTTTTGATCTTCCCATGATTTTCAGAAGATCCAGATGATGCAACTTCCTATTGATCATGTGACGTGTGCTTTGTTAGATAATTATCAGAAGTGAGAATATGTTAGGGAAACACGACTGAGTGAAACTGACTAAAACGTATTTATAAAGTAATTAATGTGGTTTTATTATTATTAATAAGGCATAGATGTGATATGGAGTGATGCATAAATGCAAAAAAAAGATTTTTGAAGGATTTTAAGTATTATATTTCATTGCAAAGTGTAATGTTACAGACCAGGGACAGCTAACAAATGTTATTTACCATGTTCTAGGTAGTTTTTATTAATGTACCTCAATTTTGCAGTTGGATCACTGTGCAGGACGCTTTGCTTAATAATAAAGTATTTTTTAGAGTTAATTACATTAATTATCTATACATGTAATGACAAAGAGACAGGAAGCAGAGCTGGAGGTGGCAGAACTTAAGATGTTGAGGTTCTCTTTAGGAGTGTCTAGGGTGGACAGGATTAGGAATGAGATCATCAGAGGGACAGCACAGGTTGGAAAATTGGGAGACAAAATTTGAGAGGGAAGACTGAGATGGTTTGGACATGTGCAGTTGAGGGATAGTGGATATATTGGTAGGAGGATGTTGGAGATGGAGCTGCCAGGCAAGAGACGGAGAGGAAGACCAAAGAGGAGTTATTTGGTTGAGGTAAATGAAGGTATGCAGGGAGTTGGGGTGAGAGTAGAGGACGTGGAGGACAGGGTGAGGTGGAAACGTTTAACTCGCTGTGGCGACCCCTGATAAAGGGAGAAGCCGAAAGAAGAAGAAGAAGATCTATACATGTAATGTCCTGGGGATGGAAAAGGCACTCATTCATTGGAGTGGCTGAAATATTTGGTCAGCATCTGGATGGCCTGCAGGTAGAAGCTGTTCTTCAGACTAGACCAGATGCTGCAATACCAAATGATGAACATATTTACCATCACGAGTCACAAAAATGAAATCAATATTAATACATGCATGGGTCCAAATTTGCCAACAGACTTGAACTTCTTCTTGGAACCCTGTTCCCACGTGTTTCTTATTTGTCTTTCCAAAATGCATTCTAAACATATCTATTATATGCACTGTAACAGAATACACACAGGACACATCATCCAACGACTTAAGCATAAATACTCATTCGAAGAATTTTGCCCGACCCTGGGAGTCACTGAGGAGAGGGAACCTTGTTTCACAGAAAAATGAAAATAGCATGAGGGTGTTTCACGTGTCTTTCAGCAGCCCTTCCGTCAGTGAGAACAGTTTGGCCCAACTCGTATCCCTTTCCAAAAAGCAGTGGGTGTTTTTGTTCTGGAGGAGAAAGGTTTCAGGATGTGGTTGCTCAAAGGCAGTGGAAGTAGCTTCCTGCTGGGGGAAATGGTCAAAAAGTCAGACGGGCTCTGCATAGAGGGTCAGACATGGATGAACCTCACACTTTACTCATTCCCACAGGTCTCTGCACGCCGAGCGCAGCCTCCCAGTTTGAGGTAGGGAACAGTTTGCCTTTATTCCGTTAATGCTAACTTTCAGGCAAACGCCTGCTCATTTAAAGAAATATGTGTTTAATGAATCGTTGTACTGGGTATGACTCTCTTTGTTGGGTTTTTCAAGGAATTCATGGGTCTAAGCAAGCACCTTGACTGCAGCTAGACCCTTTGCTTGGAACAGCTGGGTGGCATGGGCAAATTACAGAAACCATGTTTCTAAGTGAGTGGCTTCTGCAGTCCATATAATAAATAAGAAAACACTAATAAATACAGTTAGACGATCCAGAACTGCAAGATGAGAAAGCATTCCAGGGTGTGTTCCATTTGTTTACCTTATTAAAAAAATTCATGTGCGAACACATATTCTCCTGATTCCTTTCGCAGACCTGACTAATGGGAGCTGCCATCTTCCACTGGAGACAGACCGGGTTGGTCTAACCTACATCTACAGCTTGGCCTTCTCTCTGGGTCTGCCGGCTAACCTGCTTTCCCTGTGGCTGCTCTATCAGTTGGCACGCTCGACTGGGTGTAGCACTCAGCTGGTGTACATCCTCAATCTTCTCATTTCAGACCTTCTTCAGCTGCTCACCCTGCCTCTGTGGATCCTCTACTTGCAGAGGGGGCACCGCTGGACCTATGGCTCTGTAGCCTGTCAGTTGGTTGGCTACGTCTTCTACGTGAACGTCTACGCCAGTGTCATCTTCCTGTGTCTCATTGCCCTGGATCGTTGTCTAGCCATTGTCTACCCTCTAAGCAGCCGCTGCGTAAGGAAAGTGCGGCTGTCCTTGTTCTCGGGAGTCGCAGTCTGGACCCTGATCTTTTTGTTCTGCTTAATTGGTCTTTACCCTTCAGTGTTTGAGCCCCAAAGAGGGCTGTGCCTGGAGCAGTATTCAATCAGCCCGAGATATGCCTACTTTAAAATAGTCACAGTGGCTCTGGGTTTCCTGATGCCCTGCACTATTCTTGGGTAAGTACGTGTCACGGGACAGGAGAATATGTGCATGGCTGTGCGGTGCCCGAGGGTTTTGGCATAATAATGCTGTCGATATTGATTACTCGTGCTTTCACACCTAGTGTGGGTTTCATACCAGATGTCGAGAGATTTTTAAGTATAGATCCTGAATGATTTTAAGTGCCCCTAATCTATAAGTGGGCAGAGCTGGGTAGTGAAGTTCTGCATTTTATCTGTTATATTTACTCAAGTAACTTAAGTCAGGAACAGATTTTACTTTTATTTTGTTGTTTTTTTTACTTTGGTTGGGTTACCAGTTTCCTAATGCTGACTTGTAAATATATAATTTTGATGAAATAATTTCAGACTATAACTGCTCAGGCTCAGGTCTGCATGTGTCCTGAGCACAGGCGTGTGAAAGATTGCAGACTTACAGTGGGAAATACATAAAACAAACAGTATATGGTTATAACATGGTTTAAGTTGATTAAGAAAGCCACATGCTTTCTGGGACTGTGATAGCCTAGTGGTTAAGGTACTGGACTATAGACCAGAAGGTCCAGGGTTCAAATCCCACTGCTGCCAAGCTGTTGGGTCCTTGAGCAAAACCCTTAACCCACAATTGCTTGGATTGTAAGATTGTACCAGTTGAAAGCTGCTATGGATAAGTCTGTAACATGTTAGCTTCCATGTATGTCTTCGTGTTGTTTGTGCCAGTCAAATGTAAGAAAATCCTTTTATTAACCCTTACAGTTTGAACATTAACCGCTAACATGTCACCCTCCCATGCTGCTATATATCCTAACACCTAAAAGTTTTAGAGACGTAAAACTGAAGCACTGTCTCTCACCACTAACTCACTGGATTAAATCAAAATGAGTGTCTGACAGAACAGGAATATTTAAGCAATAATACAAGAGGGAGTTCTATAATGTGAGATATTGGCACAGGTGTAGCTCACATTATAGCACGACCTTGAGTGTAAAGGGTTACCAGTCCATCTGCACCTTGCTGCTAAAACATCATCATCAGACTATGGCCTTCAGTTATAATAGTCGAGGAGCAGACCCTCACAGTAACTGTTTATTATACTGAAAATAATATTGACTGATTTGTTTTAATTAATTTGGAATAATGTTTATTTAAATTCATCGAATCTATAAGGCAGGCTGTTACTAAGATACGCTGTTCTTCCAAGAGTGAGATCCCGGTGATAACAGAAGTCTAAGATCCCGTTACAAATGCTCTTATTTGACTAGTGATTCTAAATATGTTATATGAAGCTCTTAATGTGAATCTTATCAGTCAGAAATGTTAAGGTTAGAGTTCTAGAGCATCAGCAGCTTAGTTGGGTTAATAAGAGCTGGACTTGACAGATCCATGAATGAAGCTCCGATCAGCAGCGGATGGTGTTTAATGAAAGACGCCGAGTTTAACCCCAGTGAGTGATGAAGAAAATAAGAAGCTGCTGATGCTGTATAACTCTTCAGGTTGTCTGATTGACTGTACTGAGTTCGTTTCTCTGTCTTTTGTTTGTAAGAGTGATGAACCTCGGCTCCTTGGTAAGATCAGGCTGGTCATTAAAAGCTTCATCTTCCAAATTTCAATCGAAACAAATGTTTTCAAACCAGTAGATTTGATCAGTTCCTTATAATTCATTTTGGCAGTCTTGAACTTGTATAGTTATCATGTCGCTGCTTTTTTATGGCTGGCGTGGTTGTGAGGTTATGTGTGTATGTGGTGGAGTAATGCTTGAAGAGCTGCGGTCAGAGTGACATTATCGTGCAGTTCTGGCACTCCTAGAGCACTAGAGTGGCGCAATGGTCTAATTCGCTAGTCACAGGGACCCTCCCTCAAATCCTGGCAGTGGTCTCCAACCTGATAGGGGGTTGCATGCAGACCATTGGCTGATTTGAGGGAGGGGAGCTCGCCGGGACTTTCTGTCTCTATTTATGTGGGTTATTGACATTGGCATTTCAATATTTCTATCTCTATTAAGCCATTTAGCAGATGTCCTTGCCCAGAGCAACATTCGACCTTATTTTTCCAGATTGCGCCGATTTGTTCTGCACAACATCAATTAATTTTCTGCTGAGCTGCTCATACGCGCTTTCATAATTTCCTGGCTTGATTACTGTGATGTCTTTCTGGCTGATCTGACGCCATGTTCCATTGCTCCACTGCAGTGCATTCAGAAGGCTGCAGCCCATCTGGTTTTCTCTTATAACGCCATTATTGAGACTCCACCGGCTTCCTGTTGGAGCCAGAATCAAATATGAAACACTTGTCTGGGCTGTTCAGGATCCAAAATGTTCTGCTCCATGTTATTTACATTATTTGAAACAGAACTATACAACTGCACACCAGCTCAGGCCTTCAGCATTAGGATGTCTGGGCATCCTTCTCTGAGATTGCCAGGTCCGCAATGCCGCAATGTTTTCTTTATCCCCAAGCTGTTAGTATATATTGATGTTATACATGCCATTAGTGTCAAACTGCAGACTTGCTAGTTAGTCTCTGAGTAGCTTGAATTTCTGTTCTAACTGATAATAAATACTTATACAGTACTGTGCAAAAGTCTTAGGCCACCATTAGATTAAATACCATTGTTTTAGGAATGGTATATTGACCATGTATCATTATTTCTTAGTCTCTTTATTTGAATACAACCAGAAAATTCAGGAAATGTGTATGCAGTAGTTATAAAACGTTATATTCTACAGTGGTAAGTAAATAGTGTGACCTCCCCTGACACTTGAGCAATAGCAGCATCTGACAGCTTCTTCCTGATGCCAAGCTACAGCCCGAAGAAGCTTGATCAAAATGCAAACCCCAGTTGCACATTATTTAAGTGTGGACCTCTTCAGATGCTCTTTGAATTAATGACATTTCTGTGACTCCTCGACCAGCTCCATTGGGAGACGTGTCAGAGATTGGAATTTCCTGTTTACCGCATGCGCCTTTATGTCACCTTACCCATAACACACAGCACATTGCCTGCAATCTGCTGTCTACCATCCCAAAAAATGTCTTCCTTCCAACAACAAACTAAACTCTAAACTAAATTAATTGAATTTCAAGAACTCGTTTCATTTAGCATGAGCCAGCTCAGTATGGGTGGTGTTCACATCCTTGAGAAGTTCAACTGGACTGTACCAAATGCACAGGTGTGAAAGCACCAAAAGATTCTCTAGAACATTATTTTAGACAGACATTAAGACAGAGTGCTATATTTATCTCTTTATTTATCCCCAAAGGGAAATTTCTCTGTTGTAATATTAATGTACACCAAAGCCAAGAAAAAAAGTCAAGACAAAAATATGTTTATAGAAGAAATACAGAAGACTTCTCTGCTAAAATAAAGAATACATAGCAAATGACATTAAGAACCACAATAAAAAATGAACTTCATTCATTCATTCACTTTCTTTTCTGCTGAATCCTGGACTTGGTCTTGGGAGAGCAGGTGCCTAGCCGGCAGCACAGGGCGCAACCCTAGAGAAGGCGCCAATCCACACACTCACACACTAGGGCCACTCACACACTAGTAAGCCCACCATGCAGAGTCCACACAGAAAGGACCCAGGACGCTCCACCTTGGATCAAACCCAGGACCTTCTCACTGCCAGGCCCTGTGCTGCCCAGAAATAAACTTAAGAACCACAAAAAATGGAGCTAAAATGAAGCTTAAGTGTGGGATTTTGGAAGCCTAGCAGTTAAGGTACTGGACTGTGAACCAGAAGGTCCAGGGTTTAAATCCCACCGCTGCCACTGTTGGGTCCTTGAGCAAGACCCTTAACCCACAATTGCTTGGATTGTAAGACTGTATCAATTGTAAGTCGCTCTGGATAAGGGCGTCTGCTAAATGACATAAATGTAATAATTTGCCAATACATTTGTACAACTTTTCTCTAGCAGAAAATAATCTAGCATTTCAGAGCTGATCAGAAATAGAGACGGATTAAAGTCTGTGATGTGTGATTTCTCATTTCTATCTCTGCCACTTTCTTTCCCAGCTACACATCTGCCAGAATCGGAGTAGCGCTCCACAACTCCCCTTCCATCTCGGACCACGACTGCCACAAAATAGTGGGCACCCTGACGGTAATCACCATCATCTTCATCCTGGTCTTTGGCCCCTATCACATGGTAGGCGGTTATAGATTTGTAGCGTTGCTGCTAACCGAAGACCAGTGTGCACTGGAGCACTCCATCTACCTCTACTACAGGATCTGCTATGGACTGACCAGCCTCAACACCCTCTTAGATCCCCTCTTCTATATCTTCCTCTGTCACAATGTCCGGCTTGAGCTCCAGAGGTCTCTCCCCTGCCTCAATAGGAGTCCTGTACCAACCCAGGTCTAAGGGGTCATAACTTGAAATTAGTTACTTGGGGTTTTAGAAATGATGTGTGGTGTAGGGTAGTGTATAGGGGTGTAACGATGCATCCTGACACGATGCACCACGGTGTCTATCGTCGGGTGGGACGATGCATCGTGTAATTGGATTATACATTCTTGTTTCTTGATTTTGCCGCCATCAAATGCAATTCCGGTTTTGAACACTAGATGGTGCATACTTAGACGCATATCCGGTTCCCATTGTGGATCCTAATTTATTTTATTTGCAGGGGACTATAGTTCTTTTTGTTTAATTTTTTAAAAAAGAACAGTACACTATGTGAACTATTTGAATTGTTATTCAGAAATAAAAAAGAATGTGTTCACCCTGTTATTTAGAATATGATGAAGCTACAGTAAGATAACAATTTCATTGTTATTGTACAATTATACTGTACAATGAAATTAGGATTGCTGCTCCAGGACAGCGTAAATGTACACAAAAACAGAATAAGAGTCACACGGACAGATTAAAACTTTTCGTGCAAGATTAGTATTGCATTGATAGAATAAAAATAAATACTGAATATAAGAACTACTGTACACACTGATAGAATGGGGCATTTTGTTTACAAATTTTAAACCTAATGTTTCTAGTCATTTCCTTTAAATCCAACTAAAGTCTTATTGTTAAAATAAACTTATATAAGAAAATGTGCATTGTTTTCATTGTTTACAGAAATAAAAAGGAATGTCTTTTGCCAAATGTAACATCAATAATCGTGAGAAAACCGAATCGAGAACTTGGTATCATGAATCGAATCATGAGCAGATTGTATCGTTGCACCCCTACCAGTGTAGTCGCCAGTTTGCGGTCTAATTCGTTTGTATACAGGTAGGATTTTATGGTGGGAAAAAAACCAAAGCTTAAATGGCTTGACATGTCAAGTCTATCTGATGAACGATCTGTCAGAGCTCTGATTGCATCAGTTGGGTCACTGAGTCTGCTGGTATGACAGACAGGGTACATGTTGTTTGCTGGTATGCATTTCTGTGGCGACAGCACCTTCAGCCAAGCGTAAAGGCTAGCATAGAGGCAGTGGAGACACCAGCCCTTGTCACTGATACAAAAGCTCATCCTGTACGTCACACTTGTTCGAATAGCTCACATGCCTTGTTCTGCACGTGGCTATAGCTCTACAAAGCATCTTAACCTTTTTTTGTCTCTGGTTTTAAAGAAAGATCTTCGTTAAGTCGTTTAGCACACGGTCTTATCCAGAGCGTCTTAAGTCTTACACGGTCTTACAGAGCTAGCAAAGGCGAGTTAAGGGCCTTGATCAACGACCCAACAGTTTGATTAGTGCTTAAGAGAGGTGCGATTTGAACCCTGGGCCTTTTGGTCCACAGTCCAGTACCTTAACCTCTGTCATTTCCCATACATACCATGCTGTATTTTGGTTATGTGTGCGTTGACTGTTATTTGTATTGTATTGTATATTACACTGTGTTTATTAAAATGTTTGCACTTTACTACGATTCTTTAGATTGGCTTCTGCTACAGCTGTTTAAATGTTTATGATGATGAATTAGTTAATTAATTCATTAAGACAGATGAACACACACTATTTCAGGTCTGGTGTTTTTATAACTAAGGTTGTGTAAAGTTTCCATGTTTGGATTGTTGATTGTCCTATCCAAGATTTCACTGGGCATAACCCTGGCCACCATCGAGGTGGGCTAGTGTATTAGGTTGCTGTATACTGTATGTATATTTTCCTAAATACAGTACTATGCAAAAGTCTTAGGCCACCATTAGAGTAGTAATGCTATTATGGCCATATATAACATATTGTTATATTGGATTCATCACTCCATAGTCGTCTCTTGCACTGATCTTCAAAACAATCCTTGTGAGTTTTAGCATATCTTTGCCTTTTCACCCTGTTCCTCTTCCGAAAAAGTGGTTTCTTGGCTGCTACCCTTCCATAAAAACCATTCAAGCTTCTTCAGACTGTAGACTTGTTCTACTTGGCATCCTGATGAAGCTGAAAGATGCTGCTGTTGCTCACGTGTAAAAGGACATCACAATAGATAGTTTGCTGTTTTTAATTCTGCATACAAATGTCCTGTGTTTTCTGGTTGTATTCTAATAAAGAGGCTGAGAAATAATTCTATATAACCATTATACAGTGCTAAAACAGTGGTATATCTAACCTAATGGTGACCAAAGACTTTTGCACTGTACTGTAAATTTTTACTTTGGCTGATATTTCTCTAGTATCCACTGCATCTTCATTAAATTGTCTCTGGTAATTACCTGGCATGTTCCTGGTGTTTTAACGCAGGTTAAATAGATGTAACAAATCAGAGACCTGACGAAGCTGTCTTTAAAACTGAGCATTCGGCACGTTAACGCAGATGTTCCCAACGTGTGGCGCGCGGCCCCCTAGGGGAGTCACGGAGCTATTGCAGGGAGGCGAACGAAGGAGGCATATTGTGCAGAGAGGCAATTTAGAGAAAATATGTGGAAAGCAAGGAATGTTGTTACACAGTAGTGGGAATTTCAGATGCATAATGCACGTCACGTAGTAATATCACTGTAAACGTGATTTATCACTTTATTTTGTTTTGCTCAGTAAGAACTTGCAGTTGTATGAATTATGATGTTTAACATAAATTTCAGTGGAGTTTGAAAGCAAAAAACATGTATATGTGTGTCGAATGGGAGAGGGCTTGAAAATATTCTAATCTACAAAAGTTGCAGAAGAAGTCTGGGAACCACTCCATCAATGGTTAGTTCTTCAGAGACTTGGGCTTTGTTCGGAATGGCGTACTTGAACAGTAGGTACTAGACTGGATCCAGTACGAACTGCTGGACCGTTTACATGAGTGTGAAGTGCGCACAGAACTTCGAAAAACCACAGAACTTACACCATTAAAAAATGGGGTTGAACACAGTCATAATATTTCTACTTTTTTTCTGGTTAGATCTTATTTAAGCTTGTAAACATCCGCCTGAAAGCCTCCACTGCTCCAGTTGAATCACGGGATAGCACAGTGTGCTTTGTTTGCATACTAAACATAACCAGAGGCATTTGTTTTTACACTTCATTGTTTTCCTTTTGTCTTCATTTATTTTTTATCCAATGTAAGCCTACTGGGACCAACCAGTCAGGTCAAGTCAGATTTATTTATATAGAGCTTTTTACAATGGAGCATTGTCTCAAACTTTACAATTGTAGATTATCTCCTAATATCTACGTCCAATCCCAGCTAAGCATACTGTGGAAATATTAATATGATAATATTAAATCTTTAGGAAAACCAGTGTCCAGGGAAATACTGTTCATTAACTTTAACAAGGTGTATAAATAATTAGCTACAGCACCTCCATGGTGACCTGGATTAGAGTCAGGGCTACACATACATAACTGATCCTGTCCAAGAGGGGTGAGGACGGACGGGGAGCATCTCCCAGCACTGCTGCAGTGACCCAAGCCCTGAGTTATGGACTGGTGCCTTGTCCAGGGTAGGTGTTTGTTTGTGCAGCCACCCATCAGCCCCGGCAGGATATGGCAATATATGGGTAAAATAAGAAAATATTTCCATTTTGAAAAATACTGTAACAGTTTAGTACTAAATGCAGTGTAACGTGTTTATTCATTCTTCACTTAGTTCTAGTTCTTCTCACCTAGTGTTTGTCTTACGAATCTTTCCAAGTTTTTTTTAAGAAGGCTTTCATGAATCTAGCCCCAGGAAATTATGCTTCGGCACTGCCAGAAAGATTCTTGTCGACCCTGCTTTGAAGAAAAAAAAGTCCCCTCCAGGGCATGCTTACACCTGGGCTGTGTTTTCCTGGAATACTCATGTTCTCAGTGAAAATATCGTAAAGGAAATAAAACCAAATTACTTTGTAATTAAACCCAAAACATTATAGGCATTGCATTATTAAGGTCCTACAGGGATATACAGAAGTGTCGTCTTTCTGAATTAGCTTAATCTAGCACAGAAATGTGGGAAAAATCTGGGCCTTATTTGAAAAGGAAATGTCACTGAGATCTAGATCTCAGATGTTTTCTTCACTAGTGACAGTTTAAGCAGAAATAGGACAGCTTAAGGCTTAAAGCCAATCGCGCCTTCTCTCATTAACTGAGGACTCTCGTTTCATTAACTGAGAACACCTCTTGACCTCATAGAGAATCAAAAAAGGGCAAATCTGCCAGCACACCATCTGCGGGCTGTAATTCAGAGAAGGTGCAACAATGCCCCCTGTCGGAGGTAAAGCCACAAACACGTTGACGTGACCTCAAAGGAATAATGTGTAAACACTGAGGAACTGAGGTTCGTTCGGAGTGTGCTGTTGACCACCCACTTTTTAACAGCTGTTTCGCCCCTGGGTGTCAAGACAGGGGTTGAATGTACATACTGAAAAGACAGCTTTCCTTCCTTTGGGCCTTCTTTTCGCTTTTGGCAAAGGTCAATTCAATATTGGCAATAAATCTGGAGCATCTTGTCTTACTTGTCTGAAGCGGAGTCCAACATCAATGGCTGCACATGGATCGGCGGCTTTAAAGATTATTGTCTCAAAGCAGCTTTATAACATTTTAGGCCCACAGCCCTAATTGAGCAAACCTAGGGCGACAGTGGCAAGGAAAAACTTCCTAAATGTGATAATGAAGAAACCTGAGGATGATCAAGACTCAAAACCAGACCAAACCTGCTTGTGCTGCCCAGATGTTATATGTAAGAATTAAACTAAGTTACCTAATTAATAAGTTTATAGGAATAATTTAAATAAACAGAAACCAAACTAACAATTTTAAAGAGAAAATACATTTAAAGAAACTATAATAAATAAATATATAATAATACATAGACTATAATAAACTAGAAAGAGAATACAATATTATACAGATCCAAACCTATAGAATTTAAGACAATAGTATATATAATAAATAAAATAATAAATACAATAACATAGAGAATGAGTGAGTATCAGCAGTAGTTAGCCCAGTAAACGGAATTACTGTAGGATCTCAGCAGGAACGTTTTGTTGGCATGGCATGGTACGAGGACTGGAACTGATGACAGCTTGAGTGGAGCCTGAAATGGTACTAGAAAATGTAAACAGAATATGTAGTTAGTGATGTTATGAAAGCGCAGTCTATTAACAGAACATGTTTCTAAGTGTTCCCTGTATAGACTTTCTAGGATTCGGTCTCCTTTTGTGCTGTGCTGCTAATTAGGCTCCAGTCCTCACCACCCTAAGCTGGTATGGAAACGTGAGTGAGTGCATGAGTGGCTGAATAAAGATATGTTTGAGTACACACTCAGGTCCTGCAGTGTTCTAATATACTAGTCCACCACTGCAGGGACCCAGGTTTGAGGAGAGGTGATGCATTTCAGCCGGTAGATGTATGCATGCATCATATGCAGTCGTCCCCTGATTCTGCAACAGGAACCCCTTACCAAGTCAGCAGTCGGAAGCTGTACAGTGACCCTCGCTGGCCATTGGCTCTCCTCCCTTAGCCTAGGGGCCAAACATACAGGTACACATCAGTGGTGATCTCATATTGGACTGGGCCAAGAAATCTCATAATGGGACACTTTGCAACTCTACTTAGGACAAATGCAAGTATGGACAGGACTTTGAGTTTGGACGTCTCAGAACCAGACTCTCAGGAGCTGTGAAGTCACACCACTAACCCCCCCCCCCCCCCCCGCTTAAAAAGTAAACTTCATTTGCTATCGTTTTTC
>JAJAGP010001217.1:202500-218337 GCA_025084515.1 Ancistrus triradiatus | reverse complement strand
TCTTGAGTAAAAAATCGGAGGCTGAACTGACTAGTATCAGATTCTTTCCACCCCAGAAGCAGGGCAGTTGCTCTTTCTCTGACCGAGAGATATTAAATGTACAATCTTTCAACAACAAAGTGAAACCTCACCCTTTAACAGGGGCTCTAAACTTGCGGCCCATGCTCCTGTACTATCATTACTATACGTTAATGCATTTTTTTCCAAATTGCTTTTGGCCTCTGCGGGACCCGGCTGATAAAAAGATTCGGAACCACAACCCTACAATCACAGCGAGTGCGATTTTCAGCCTCGTATTTCCCAAAGCACTAAAAGCTGGTTGCTATTAAGCGTTCCCTATTCTCACGTTTATCATAATTCAGAACTGTACATAGAGTGCTGTGCAAAAGTCTTAGGCCACCATTATTTTTTGTTTTAGCAATGCTATAGCACAATGACCATGTATAACATATTGTCGACGACTGGACCCCAAAACTTGGATTTGACACTCCATAATCCTCTTTTCCACTGATCTTCATTCCAATCTTTTCGCCCCTTCTGAAAAAGTGGTTCCTTGGCTGCTACCCTTCCAAAAGGCATTTCAAACTGTAGAAGCATCGACTGGGCATCCTGATGAAGCTCACAGATGCTGCTATTGCCAAAGTGTAACGTGAGGAGGGACTAATACTTATTTTTAAAAGGTTTTTAATGCTGTATACAACCTGAATGTTCTGGTCCTATTCTAATAAAGAGACCGAGAAGTAATTATATATGGCCATTATACCATATAATGCAATATCTAACGGTGGACTAAGACTTTTGCACAGTACTGTATATTTACATGTAACATCCAGGCTGCCCAAGGAGGTCGAGCAAGGAATGTGTACTTCTGCCACCTCTCTTTCATATGGTCATGTTCCCCATGTTCTAACACACCCATCCCTGTCCTGACGTCAGCAAAGATCCTCCTGGGAAATTATTTGTGGGAATGAAGCAAAGAGTTCCCAGGTCCGAACAAAGAGCACACACGCTGTGATTCCGACCATAAACGCCACGGACGACGAGACAAATGGGGGAGAAGATGTGTCTGTCTCACAGGAACTGATCAACATCTCCCACAAACACACTCTCACACTCACACACACTCTATTCCACTGCACTCGAGTCTTCCCCCGCCGGGCTCCGTGAGAGCAATAACGAGTCCATGTGCACGTTCTGTCTGGTGCAGTGGGAGGTGTGGAGCTCTCCTCTGAGCCTCCACATATTTCAGTCCAGCTTCACTCACCTTCTCCATCCATCAGCTCCAAATGAGGCACCAGACACACACACACAGGGGTGAGCAAGGACAGGGATGTACAGAAAGAGAGATTAGAAGGTCGCCGACTGGAGAAAGTTCACTGTAAATCCAGAGCGTTCACCAGGGCTGAACCATCGACGTGGCTTGGTTATGTTTGGTGGAGGGTCAAAGTCGACGTGCCTCCTTATGAACCTTAGGAGCATACATGACATTATGGTTTCCACGATGCCTCCAACTGGGCCGTGGTTCAGTCTTCCAGGAGCACAATGATCCAATTAATCATTCAAAGAGCAAGTATTTTAGAAAGCCTCACTTGAACCCCACTGAAAACTGACGATCCACAACAGAGGGTCTAGAACCCTGGGGGGTTTCTAGAGATTTTGGATTCAGGATCTCATCAAGCTTCACAGGGAAAGACTGTTGTCTTTATCGCCAAATACAGATTGTGTAACTTCTAATTCAGGTTCTAGTTTAGAATCAATTCTTTAGGGGTTCTTGTATGGAAAACATGGACCGATGATGACTGCGAGTTCAACAGTGGTTTTTTTTTCCACCTCTAGCCAAATCAGCGTTTCTAGTGAGCTGAATAACATGACATTTATGGCTTAGGTTATTGGCTCAAATTACATTTCACTGAAGCAAGAGCTCCATAAACTGGAGTTGCTGACTCTCAGGACCTGTAGTTCCTCAAGGACAATGCATCAGTGAGCAAAACCCAAGGCTCTGCAGTTCCTATAATGAGGAGGTGCCTCTGTCAGGCTGCCACCATTGAGAACCGTAGGCCACTCTGGAGATGTGTGTCTGCAAAATGCACTAAATGTTACTCAACAGCTCCAAACGTTCTCAGGAACACCCCCTCATTTTGACCTATTAAAGTGTCTAAGCTATTGTGTGTAACATCTAGGCTGCACAATGAGCTTGGGTCCCTTTTTGATCCTTCTACTGTTTCTTCCTTATAATGATTAAGGGAGTTTTTCCTTGCCACTGTCACCCTAGACTATTGTAAAGCTGCTTTGAGACAATACTCCTTTTTAAAAAGCACGACAGAAATACATTTGCCTTTAGTGTATTCAGAATTGATATATTAAATAATGAAATAAAATATTTGGCTATAAGTTATCTAACAAGGGATGCACCGAATATTCTGCAGCCAAAATTATTTGTCAGAAAACAGCCACTGGACTGAATAAGGCCTATTCATGCTCTACAGTGCTTTTCTCGAGTGTCATCGAGTCTGTCTCAATACCTAGAGGGTGCAATTGCTGCCTACTTCCTATGAAGGGCGTTCTCTGTGAGAGCTTTGTAACCAAAAACGGAAACTTGACTTGCCTTTTCCTTAAGGCTTCTTTTTGGAGGAATAAAGTTCACATCCCTAGTATTACCATTAGTGTTGACTCCCAAGAGCAGCATCTTAACTGTACTATCGTACTACATAGTTCAGTGATGGCACGGCTGGTGATGCACTAAACTGACTGAACCTCAGGATACAGTCAGCATTTTCTCCAAATTAAGTAACCCCCACAGATGGCTAAACGGAGCTTATGATTTGTCTTTGCCGTGCATGCAAGCGATCAGGACTCACTTCATTTAATTCCGCTGTGAAATTGTACCTAATCCAGATGTCACTGCCAGCTGAACCCGAGCCTATCAGGCCCAGGACTGCTGTGATGGATGGGCAGGAAGGCCAGGCTGATAAGTCAGTACTTTCCTCCACACTTTCTTCGGCTAATGTTCTGGCCCGCCTGCCCGCCCGCCCGCCTGCCTGCCTGCCTCCTCCCCCCTCCCCCTGCCTGTCTGAGAGCACATTGTAAATGCTGGACACAGAGCAGTAAGTCAGGGTTTGGATTGAACACCCCGAGCCACATGTGAATTTGAGAAAGAACACAGTGACGGGGCATTCACTGGCGAACACGCTACACCCTCTGGCCTTTGCCACTGAGGTTTGGAGGCAGCCTTTCTGTGCGTATGGATGTGTGTGTGGTGTGTGTCGTGAACAGGAAGGGGAGTTTGGCCTGGGCCTCTCAGCTGTCCCTCACAGAGGTAATGATCCAGAGCAGGCGAGGGAGGGAGGGAGGGAGGGAGAGTCGAGGGCGAGACACAGAGTGGCTTGAGTGAGGAAAGGGAGAGAGGTGAGGCAGAGGTACACTGGCTAAAAAATAAAGGCGATGCCCCAATTTTTCCACTGTTGCTCAGTCGTACCGATGAAAACTGTTTAGAGGGAATTCAACAGACCCGAGGGTCACCAGATTAATCCCAGTTAAAGGATTAAGATCAAACCGTTTCAGATTACTCTAATCGTCGTATTACACTCATTTGTTTTAAGGACTTACACTGGCTCTCAAGCGGAGTTAGACAAATATTAACCTTGGCGTGGGTTTAAAAAAATACTGCAAAGACTTGGCACAAGTTTGGGACAAAATATCTGTGATGAAAAGCTTTTTCGCAAAAACCTGTAAAGAACGAGATCCTACGTCAAACCTGAACCAGATGTGTCGTTTGGACGGTTTAAGGTTTGTTCTACAGCAGAGGTTCAGTCTCCACAATGCCTATTCCAATTAGAAACGTTTATCAATATCCAGGACTGAGATGAGCCGTTTGTCTCGCTCAAGAACCCGACGGTGATGGAACCTTCAGATTAGTCCAGACCTTTAAACATGGAGCCACCACGATATCACAAACTGCAAAGACATAAATGGTGCACTGTCCATGAGGTATGGCAACCTGGGACGATTGGATTTTACCAAGTCATGACCCGATCCTTAAGTTCTGAAGGTCAGCAAGGTTGCCAAACTTTTACACTCAAAATCTGATCATGATTATTCTGTGCAATCAAGCTCTGAAGGACAAAAAGGCACTTATAGAAAAAAAAGCTGCAGTCATTCAAACAGTTGTTAAGCCAGATGTAACAGATCTTTTATGATACGCCCCTAGACTTGGTACAGAATAGGTGCTTTTGCTTGGAAGGAACTTTTTCATAGTGTCTGCACTGCAGGAACTGGGGACGACTGTAGTTCTCACAACACAGTGTATAGTTCAAGGGAGGTACTTTTCAGTGATTGGTCTGGGTTGAGCTCCACGTCCATGTTTAAATATAAATCGGTACCTCTGTTCTCGTCTTTAATATGTTCCAAAAGGCTCGTCGAGAACCGAAAATGATGAGTAGAGAGCAAATGTTTCCCTTAAGGAACAATGTAATGAATGGATCCATTCCAGGCCCCCAGAAAATCCCCCCTGTATAAGGCATTATCAGCATTAATGGAGCTGTATTGTACAGGAGCTCCATCATAAGCTAACAGTTAACCTACAGTTACCCAAAATCATAACACAAAGCTTATTTTATAATATAATGCTGAAAAATCCCATCATTTAGTGAGTCATGGATTGAAAGTGAAAAGTAAAAGCAGAACACTTACTCTACTGGTGAACTCCGGGCGCTAGCATATGCTCTTAAACTAATCATTTTAGGACACATGGAGATTTATTTGCACTAAAAAGACAGTACAGATGTAAAAATAAGAACAAATGCGATAAACACAGCGGAGATCTGCACTGAGAGGGGGCTAGTGTGAATCTGAATCACTGAGTCACTGTGTACTGAATCGTGAATCAAGTTTCAAGACTCGTACAAGTTTAAGCAAGTGCGCCGAGTACCGAGCAAACGACGAGAAGCAAGACACATTCCCTTAGGCAAAATGTGTCGAGAAACGAATTTGATGAGTTCCAAAGTGGTGAAGAGCTTCGGCAGTCGTTCACACGACAGATCGTGCAAAAAAAGGAAAAGGAAAACCTACAGACAAATGGACCGACAGCAAAGTCCAGGCTTTTTGGACGAAGGTGCAACAAGACTGAGTCGTCTAAGCAAAACGTCACTTCAGCATCACACGGCGTTCCTACTGGCAGTGCGAATGCAAACCCCCCACAAAAAAGGCCCTCTACTTGCAATAGTTGGTCCTCACAATGATATCTAAACACATACATACATACATACCTACACACACACACTTTAACCAAGAACGACAAGGCCAGCCAAGAGTGTAGGGGAGACACAAGTCATTTAGTCGGGCTCTGTTTTCCTGGAAGCGTATTTTCGAAACTGGTGAAAGTTTTAATGTTCCTCTCTCGTACACCACACACACACACACACACACACACACACACACGGTCACAGTCTTTTTTTGTACTGAGCACAGACGTGCTCTGTTTAAGGCAGGTGGTTTGAGTTAAGGACAGACAGGCTGTCGTAGGGCCATACTCTCCATCTCACACACACACACACACACACACACACACACACACACACACACACACACACACACACACACACACCCTGTAAAACTGGAGTTCTTGCCTTCAGATCACCTGTGAACTTTATTAGTGCTATTCCACACTGACTGCAGGAACACTGACTCACCAAAAAAACAACAGTCACACTTAATTATGTTTAAAGCCGAGCAGATCATAAACTACAACAGTGTTGTGAATGCACCTACTGTGGACACCTGACACCTTCAACCACCAGAAACCACACGGACAACGGCCTGCTCTGCTGCCATAACCTGATTTCGAAACATAGCTACTGGGATTTGCATTAATTAAGCCATGAGATTGGAAGAGGTTGATGAAGGGCGATGAGGTCTGTCTTGCAGTCGGGTTTAATTGTGCTCTGGGATGGAGCTGAGGTCAGGATTCATCCTCACCAATGGTCCATTAAGAACAGGAAGAGCCTTCAGCAAACAGCTGCCACGTAGAGTGAAGAAAACGGCTTCTCTAGAAGGTCAGTGTGTTGTAGCTTTGATTTCCCCTCAGGATGCATAAGAAGCAGCTCCAGATCCTTAGATTTCCTCCACCAAACTTAGGTGTTTTCCCAAATTCATCCATCAGAAATTCAGGTTTAGACCACTGCTTCGGAGTCCAAAAGTGATGCACCACTCCAGTCAACGCTTGGTATTGTGGATGGTGATGGTGCAGCTGTGGGCACAGAACCCACAGACTGGCCAAGAAGATGGGTTCCTCATTCCTCATCAATCTGGTTCCTCTCACAGTTTCTTTCTTATCCGTCCAAGGGAGTGTTTCCTTGCCACTGTCGCCCCTGGTTGCTCGAATAGGGTCTGGATTTGACTATTTATAAGTTGTTTTACATCTATTTTGTGTTCAAACAACATCCAGATCGCATAACGTGCATACCAGTACATCACTCTGAAATAATGATCATAGTTTGGTCATGATGGTCCATGATAGAGCAAGTGACGGTAAAAGATTAAAACAACAAGTCGATCTAAAGTACATTTTTTTCTATGGTTAGGTTGAGCATTTATATTATTAAATGTGAAAATAATAATAATAACATTTCATTCTGCAAAACAAAACAATCCTAAACTATACGAACTAAGCACACTTACAATCTTAACACCAAAATAAAACCTTTTCATCGATCGGATCCTTCTTTCTCCCTCTTAGCCAATCAGAGTGCAGATTTTATGGAGGCATGTCGAGAAAGGACTTTGATTCTGTTTGAATGGATTGTTGATATAATAACGACAGAAATAAAGCTCAGCTTATAATTAACGTTACCTCAGACAGACGCATCGGACTCCACCTTACCCCGAGATCGAGACAAGGCCAAGTCCAAATGAGGTCGAGACCCAGACAAGAGCGGACTCGAGTACTACAACACTGTGGAACCTCTGGGCCCTTGGGCAATGTCCTTAGCCTCAAATTCTCAGGCTAACTTTAAATTGCTTTGGAGAAAAGCATCTGCCAGCTGATTTGGATCTGAGCTGGTGTCGCTCTAAGATATCTCCAGCAGCAGCTCTAATAAAAGCTCTATCAGGGCACAAACAGAGGAACGTTCTTTATGCAGGGTGGCACCTTATGAGAGTGCCCGGTTGGTCATGTACACCCTAATGAGTGTGTGATAGAGCCCCGAGAGAGAGATGGTTATCAGAGCGGGATAGAGGTGCTGTCAGAGCAGACTGGGTACAAATTGGATAATGAGCAGCAGGTGTGCACGACACACACACACACACACACACACACACACACACACACACACACACACACTGCTACGCACTAAATAACATCTGGGCAGTGTGTATGGAAAACCTGAGATCCGGATGCAGTAAACATAAAGCTGTACACATGGCCCTAAATGAGGTGGGCTTAAGGGTAAGGGTTAGAGTTAGGTTTAGGTGTTGGCCAGGTTTTAGGGATTAGGATTTGGGGTTAGGGGTTAAGGTTAGGTGTAGGAGTTCATGACTAAGCTTTAGGGTTGAGGATCAGGTGTTTACATTGGGTGCAATCTAAGAGTTTAGAGTTAGGAATTAAAGTTAAACAAAGGGTCAAGGTTTGGGATTGGGGTTAATATTTAGGGTAAGAAGTTAAGATGCAGAGTACAGAGTTAAAGATTAAGGTTAAGTGTTAAGGTTTAGGGAAAGGGGTTAAGATTTATGGTTACGGGTTAAAGTTTAGGGTTGAGGATCAGGTGTTTATATGATGTTTAGTGTAAGAGATTAGGGCCAAGATTTAGAGATTAGATTTAGGGTTAGGGGATGAGGTTTAGGATAAGGCGTTAAAGTGAAAGGTTACGAATTCAGATTAATGGAAGGATTAAGGTCAGGGATTAGGGTTAAGGTTTATGGTTGGGGTAAAGGAAGGTTTAGGGTTGAGGACCAGGTGTTTAGATTAGATGCGGTGTAAAAGATTAAGGGATTAGATTTAGGCTTGGGGTTAAAATTCAGGGTAAGGGGATGATGTGTAGAGTTGGGGATTAAAGTTAAACAAAGAGTGGTGTAGGTTAAGCTGTCGGGGTTGGGTTAGGTATAAGGTAAGGTTTAGAGTTGGGATTAAGGTTTAGGGATAGGAATTAAGGTTACGTGTATGGTTGATGTTTGGGATTCAGGTTTAAGGTGTAGGGTTAGGATTAGGAATTAAGGTTAGACATAGGGTTAAGGTTTGGGACAAGGGTTTAAGGGTTAGGGTAATGGGTTAGGGTGTAGGGATAGGAATTAAGGTTAAAGTATGGGTAAGGTTTCAGATTAGGGATTAAGGTTCATTGTAGGGTAAAGTTTATGGTTAGGTGTTAAGGTTTAAGGTAAGGGGTTAAGGTGTAAGGATAGGAATTAAGGTTAAAGTAGGGGTAAGGTTTGGAACTGGGGTTAAGGGTTAGGTTATTTAAGACTAGGGTTAAGGGTTAGTATTGGGATTAGAGTTAGGTGTAAGGAAAAAATAAAATTTTAGGGTTAAATTAGGATTTAGGGTTGTGGGTTTAATATTAAAGTTAGAGTAAAGCAGAGTTAGGGTTAGGGTTTAGGTTTAAGATTATGGTTAACGGTCCGAGCTAAGGTTAGGATTATGTGTAGGGTAAGGATTGAGGTTATGGTTCTGGTTCGGGGTTAAGATTAGGATTAAGAGTAAGGGTTATTAGGGTAGGGGTAAAAGTTTATGGTTAGGGCTGAGGATTTAGAGTTTGGGGTAGGTGTAAAGTGAGGGCTGCTTAGCTACAGTAACAGTGTGTGTGTGTGTGTGTGTGTCTGTGTGTGTGTCTGTGTGTGTGTGAGAAAGAGGATGACCGTTATGTTTATAGAAGCACAGCATGTTCAAGTGTCTGTAATGAATGGTGAGCCTTTATAAATTGGGGTGTGTGTGTGTGTGTGTGTGTGTGTGTGTGTGTGTGTGTGTGTGTGTGCGTGTGTGAAGCGAAGGCTGAACTGGACCCAGTGGGAACCAGCAGAACTCCAGTTCCAGATTTTTATTCCACCATTTAACTAATTCCTTCAACTGATACAAGTCTCATGAAAAAGTTTTGGCACCCCTGATCAATTTGTGTTTTTTGTTGTTGAATGTAACACAACCTGTGCACGAAACAAACAACTATAACATAAATCTAAGATTGATATACAATTAGTCTACGATTTAGGGTAATTCCAGATGGTGATACACACACACACACACACACACACACACACACACACACACACACACGCACGCCACCCGCACGCCACACTTTTCTTTCTATCGTGTGGGAGTTTTCCCAACATACAGCTTGATTAATATGCCTCCATCTAACCCCCAAGCTTAACCTCAGTAACCTAAATAAATCTTTTGCCTCTTTTGGTCTCTCTCTCTCTCTCTCTCCTCTCTTTCCTCGTCTCAGCTCTCTCATCCTCTCTCCGCTCTCTCTCTCCTCCTCTCCTCCCTCTCCCTCTCCTCTCCTCTATACTCTCTCTCTCTCCTCTCTCTCTATCTCACTCCTCTCTCCTCTCTCTCTCTCTCTCTTCTCCCATCTCACTCTCCTCACTCTCTCCCGATACCTCTCCTCTCTCTCTCTCTCCGGTGAGGACTCTCTCTCTCTCTCTAATCTCGATCCCCTCTCTCTCCTCGCGGATCCTCACCAGGTCTCACCAAGTCGTCTCCTCTCTCGTCTCGTCTCTCCTAAAAAGGCATCTCCTCTTCTGACCTCTCCCCCCCCCCCCCCCCGCCGCCCGCCCGCCCACCCGCCACCGCCCCCCCCACAACACACACCAACTGTGTTCTTTGAGAATAAAGAAAAGCCGCACATGCTTGTGTCAAGGGCTCGCGATGGCTGGAGAAGCAGAGAGCAGCTATGTGATAATGCACTGTTTTTTGATAAAGATAACATTTTAGATGCGGTCCGGAGAAAGCTCAGCAACCTGCATGACTCGCTCCCAACTCGGCCTTCTTTATAAAAAATCTGAAAGGCGTGAGGGCGTAGGGCCGGCGTACCAAAAATATTCTATTGGTGAAACTGAAGCATTTTTGATGATCCACAAAAATGGCATCACTTCACTCACCCACGGAGCCGGATGGTGTGCAACCACACGCCGGTGATAATACTTATCAAAAAAAATAGTTTTCCCATACCCCAATGTCACGTCATCACGTTCCACGTTCATCTAAGCGATTGTTCAGGACATAGTTTTAGAAACAATGACATGAACAGGCACACGCAGAACCTGAAGGCATTCATAGTGAAAGAAGAATACAAAGCCTCACCTGACTCACTGAATAACAGACAAATTAAGCCTTTGCTTGTGCCAAAACGATTGGCACTGATTCAACCCCGACTCGCTGATTTAGAAATGGAGAGACTGACTAAATGATTCAAGTGAGTCCCAAATCGATTCTTCTGTAACATTCTACCACAGTCCCCACCAATGTAATTTCCATACAACTCTGTTTATTATTTATTATAGCCTATTCATTTCTCCATCTACCAGTGGTGCTTGAAAGTTTGTGAACCCTTTTAGAATTTTCTATATATCTGCATAATATGACCTAAAACACGAATATCACAGTTTTCACCACAAGTTCCTAAAAGTAGATAAAGCAGAACCCAGTTACCCAGATGAGACAAAGAGACATTATACTTGTCATTTATTTATTGATGAAAATGATCCAATATTACATATTAGTGAGTGGCAAAAGTATGTGACCCCTTTGCCTTCAGTAATCTGGTGTGACCCCCCCCTGGCAGCAATAAACTGGCTAAACGTTTTCCTTAGCTGTTGATCAGTCCCTGCACACGGGCTGGGAGGGAATTTTAAGTAGGCCCATTCCTCCGGACAGGAACAGCTTCAAAGACTCTGGATGCTGGGTGGGTTCCTCACATTAGCTGCTCGGCTTCAAGGTCCTTCCACGAGATTTATCATTGGATTCATTGTTCACTCAATGAATGGCGCCTTCGCTGCCAAGATGCAGCAAACAGGGCCCAAATCAATTATACTCCCACCACCATGTTTCATCACAGAATGGGATAAGGTCTAAGCTGAATTGCAGTGGTTTCCTTTCTCCAAACATAACGCTTTTCTTTTAAACCAAAAGTTCTATTTTGGTCTCATCCGTCCACAAAACATTTCTTCCAATAGCCTTCCCTGGCTCGTCCACTGTGATCTTTAGCAAACAACTGCACGAGCAAACAAGTTCTTTGCTTTTTGGAGAGCAGTGGCCTTTCTCTTTCAAACCTGCCTTCAAACCATTGTTGTTCAGTGTTCTTTCTTCCTGATGGTGGACTCATGAAATAACATTAAGCCAATGTGAGGAGGCCTTCATTGCTTAGAAGTTACCCTGGGCTCCTTTGTGACCTCGCCCACTATTAACCGCCTTCCCTCTTGGAGTGATCTTTGGTTACTCCTGGGGGGGTAAGCAATGGTCTTGAAATTTTCCTCCATTTGGTACATAAGTCTTGGATTTGAACGTGTAATTTTTGTGTCTTCCCAACTCTTTTAGATCTTTTTTTTTTAACCTTTTCCTGCCTAATGACCGCCGTCCACCCCTATTTTCTTTCGTCCCCTCCACTGCCCTTTCCAAGCCCCTTTTCTTCTCATCCGTCACTTTGTGTCGCGCGACCTCGCCCCAGGTTGCTTGTTTTCCTCTAAATTAGAAGGGAGGCGCCTTTCTTGGGGTCCCCCGGAGTCCACGGAACTCACGGCGGGGGCACGGACATACATAAACCCAGGCTTTCAGCGAGGCTAAGGTGGAACATGCAAAGATATCTCGCGAATGAGCATCAACAACTCTCTTTCTGAGCTCCTCATAAATCCCTTTCACATGTTATGAAGAGCAGACTGGGTGCCCACTCACACCTGATTGGCATCCCATTGATTGAAACACCTGACTCTAATTTCACCTTCAAATTAACTGCTGATCCAAGAGGCTCACATACTTTTGCCACTCACTAATATGTAATATTGGATCATTTTCCTCAAGAAATAAATGACCAAGTATAATATTTTTGTCTCATTTCTTTAACTGGGTTCTTTTTATCTACTTTTAGTACTTGTGTGAAAATCTGATGATGGTTTAGGTCATATTTATGCAGAAATATAGAAAATTATAACGGGTTCACAAACTCACACACCACTGTAGCGAACAACCCATGCGTCATCAGTTTATCTAACCAACCATCAATCCATCCATCACATGTCGCTATAGCCACGCTTTTCTTTTTTTAAACTAGAAATCTTCTCATATCATATCTTGACATGATTAGTGAATCCATTGCCCATCTATCCACCACCTATCTTACCATCCATCTCCTTATACTACACGTCCCAGTTCTATATAATAAACTCAGTACAGGTGGGACAGATTTGGGATTTTTCCCAGGTATGGATGTTTTATAAACAAGATATGGCAGGCCATCTGCTTTAAGGATTATGATCTCTTACCGCACACACACACACACACACACACACACACAGAATGTGAGTTCCCAAATATATGAAGTTATAATGAAATGCATTCTTGTCATATTGGACACAAATCAGAATCACATGTTGCTGAGACGTACCGTGATACGTTCAAGCTGCCGCTAGGTGTGTGTGTGTGTGAGGGAAGGACCAGACAAATCAGTGTGTGTGTGTGTTTTCTCGCTGGGGCGAACAGAACACCTGTATTCAATAAAATCGGAGCTAAAGCGGCAGAACAATACATTTCTAATAACCAAGAAGGGGCAAGCTACTGTGGAAGGTCCTAACATGGTCCAGCTGTGTGTGTGTGTGTGTGTGTGTGTGTATGTGTGTGTGTGTGTTACAATGCGCAGTGTGTCTGGCAGGCTCCTCCTGGTTCATGTCAGGTCCTGATTGCGTTTGGCTGTGCCTAAAGCAAGCCAAACAACTTTGATTAAAAAATAAGGATAAATCCTAGAGCAGAAACCCTGGAGGTCGAACCCGGTGCATTTCTTCACGCGCACGTCTGGATATATTTGAAAACCTCAAACCTCAAATCTAACGCACCATCATCTTCGTCTACACTCAGGCACAACGCGAATAAGCTGTGCATAGCTGCTGCATGTGCAGCCTCATATAAAAGTAGACCCAGCCCCTCTGAAATCCAGCACTTCCTGCAGAGACAGGAAGCCGGAAAAACACGATCAGCCCAGCTCCACTCATTTCCTGAGATTTCAACACAGGACCCTTTTGAGCCACCGAACAACCTTCCGCCGTCTATTGTCTGTCTGTTGTCTGGAGCCTGAAGCTTTTCAATTGAACGCCATCTCCCTACGAGCATGCGGCTGCGTCTCAAACCGCAGACTGTACCCTCAGACCTTACATTACGTCCGGGACTCGAACCTTTCTTCAGCAGTCATCAAAATAGCCCTGCATTGATGACGTAAAACTCAAAAATACTACACTAATATTTTAAGAGCTACGTTTCCAGCCCTGTCGCCCAATTAGCACCGAACGAGGCCGTGTCTCAAACCGCAAACTACACCCTATGCTCGCAGCCCGTACATTATGTCTGGTCTCTGGATCCTCGCTGGGTAGTAATGCCTCAAATTCAGGCTAATCTACAAATTAGAGGATGCCCTTGAGAGCGCTACGAACATATTTCACATTCAGTGGCGTTTCCCAACCAGCGCCGGGAACGTGGCTGCGTCTCAAACCACACGCTGTATTTTTAGATGCTACAAATCCTAGGACCCGGATCTCAAATGTCTCAAAATAAACGATGTGTGTGGTAGGAGCCCTGCTATTGAATCCTGCTTTTGAATGCAACTCATTCCGGGAAACAGTTTGTATGATGAATATTCAGATAGCGAGAGCCTCGGAGGCATTATTTGCCATTGGGAAGTTCCTACCTGGTTCCTGTATATTCAAAATTCGTATTCCCCATTGTTACTTCTTATTATTTCTCCTAAAGTCAACAGTGTAAAACAATCATAACCTCATCATTAATCACTATTTAAATCTCCAGCAGCAGCTGTGGTGAGCCGGTGGTACGAGCCAGTTGCTGGAAACAGGTCTGCAGTCAAATGGGCCTCAGTGATTGGTCTTAAGCGAAACCACTTTTAAATACAATTACACTCCATAGCCATATCAACGGCCGAATCCGAATAACTCAGATCCTCTAACTCCTAGCCCCAGATACCCCACATGTTACAGGGGGAATTCATCTTCAGGTCATGAATATTCGACTGGTCCATTACATTTCAAACATGCCAGCGGTGGAATAAAGCGTGAGCATTACAGATCTTAAAAAAAAATAAAACAGACCAGCAAACTCCAGGCTTTACTGAGACGACACGTGACATAGGAGATACAACGTGATTCTGGGTTGTCTAAGCGGTGTTAAGAGACTACCATGTGCCTGAGACATACAGCGGCTCAGTGCATGCAGCAGGAGAGAGAGAGAGAGAGATTTATATTCCAAAGATTATTATTGTTCCATGTTATGTTCTATGTTGTAAAGATGATCAGAGCTTTGGCAATGCAAGTGTGAATATCTGTCATGTCAATAAAGCAACTCTGAATTTGAAAGAAAGAAAGAAAGAAAGAAAAGACAGACAGAGAGAAAGTAAAAGAGAAAGTAAGAAAGTGTTTATAATCCGACAGGGATTACCACCTCCTGGGGTAACACTGGGTGTTCCTGTCAATTCAACAAACCCCTCCCCAACACACACACACACACACACACACACACACACACACACACACACACACACACACACACACACACACACACACACACACACACACACACACAGAGGTCTCTATAATGGGCAGGGCAGTATTTGACCTTTAGCCTCCAGGCTCTAAAAGAGAAACTCAAGCCATTAAACAGTCACTCCTGCCCTATTATCCAATCCAATGCATCACTGCCCACATCTGGACGCTGTGTGTGTGTGTGTGTGTGTGTGGTGTGGGGTTATGACTGCTGAGTCATTAAGCTGTTTAACAGTAAAAGGTTCCAGTTCCTGCTGGGTGCACACAATGTGTCAGGGACAGGACCGCTCAGGCTCCGCCCCTTCACCGGGCTCCTATTTGTTGTTTGGCCCGTTTGAGGCTAATGCAGACAGGCTCAGGACATGCAGCGGTGCACCTGTGAAAATGCGCCCCTGGGGAAACACGAGCTCCTCCGACTATTTCCCGGCCCTGAGGGAGGCCCAAAGCAGAAGCAGATGGGCCGGGTGGACGGGCCAGGTCAGATAGGGCTGGGAAAGGATGCAGAGTGTGATGGAGCGTGAGTGTAAAGAATGAGCCTGTTTGTATACAGAGCTTATCTGATACCTTCCAGACCGAGTTAATGAGTCCTCATAGGAGCCAGACGAGGGGCTTAGGGGAGCGCAACAATCACAAATATCACAGATATAGCAAAGCGAAAATAGCACCGAGGCCGGGAATTAGTCCGCCATTACAAATGTACAAAGTCATAATACCACCACTAATAATACTACTTTTAATAACTACAATTACTGTTAGTGTCATTCTTAGTCAATTATAGTGTCATTGTATAAAACAGCTACTAATTTGTCAAACCAGAATAATACTGTTGTTATAATAATACAATGAATAACAATAAAACATATTATTATCATTATTATTTTCAGTATTAAAACACTACTAATTATAATAACACAAACATAACAATTGTTGTGATTATTATTGCTATTATTATTATTAAAACTACAACTACTAATTTTAGTCAAACCAGAATACATTTGTTATAATACAATTAATAATAATAAAAAATATTATCATTATTTTCATTGTTAAATATATAATAACACAAAAATAAAATTTGTTATAATAATAATAACAACA